>JABXWE010009122.1:0-10777 GCA_014611495.1 Limonius californicus | reverse complement strand
GCAAGTTAAATAAAAAAAATTAAAGTAGAGTTTACTCCTTGATTTAACATTCTAACTTGCAAACAAGTAAAGGTAAAATAATGTTTGAAAGTTAGAAATTTAGAACAAAAAATACAAAAGTTTTAAATATTATTAAGCACACAGAAGATGATTTTAGTTAATTTAACAGCTTTTCGGTCAGTTCTTCACTGGTCCTGGCTATATGATCTTTATGCAATTTATAAAACAGATCTCTTTCTACGTTCTTGAAAACTAGATAGTCGATTTTTAACTATTTTAAGTTTAGGAAATAACCTTTCACAGGTGACCTGAGTACAAGGTATAGTTAGTACAACTTTGTAAGCTACATACAGGTTGGTAAACAGCCTAGATCTTGAGAGTTCAAAAAGAACAGAAAAAGCGCATGATAAACTCTGAAAACATTGCTTCTTGACAGTGCAGTAAACATAAGGTTTCTTCTTTTTCTTCAGATTCAGATCCTAAATCGTCATCTTCACAGATTCCTTCTGCTTTGTTCAGCCTGTCTAGTTTTTTTCATCCTCAGTTTTTTCAACTGTTATAAAGCTGTTGTACTGATCTGCGAACTGTTTCAGCTCTATCAATAACGGACTTCTTTCTACTTTACAAAGTAAAACACAGTGGAAACACAGGAGAGGACTCCCATAGGAAAACTATCAAGCTCTACAATGTCACTAAATTTCTTTGGATCTAACCAAGAACAATCTTGTAAAATTTCTTCGTTTGGGCAAAATCTTTCTTCAATACTCGTCCTGGCACAATGTAACATATCGAAAAAGACTAACTTATACTTTTGAGCAGTTGAGATTCCAGGAGCTTCGTCTTTTGAATTTTCACGAGGCATTACTTTTTTCTTTGAAATTCTTGTTTTCTTGAAGTCCAACTCTATTTCCACATCAATCTCGTTATCTTATAACCTATTAACTGTAATTGCGTAATTTTTAGCTTTCGAGTACACGACATCGAAGTGTTTGTCATTTCTTTTTTCACTAACTTGTTTAAGCAGTGTCTGTACCAACTTACAAGCAATAACACGAGGAAGAAGAATAATAACCTCTGAAGAGTTTTTTGCTGAACCAAAACTAGGGCTTTGGTCATTGTTTTGAGTTCAGCTGATTCTTCAATTTTATTCGGATGAAGAAAATAAGTAAATATTAATTTTCAAATTAATGTAACTGTTAAATTAATTGTATCATTTTTGTTATCTTCTTCTTCTGTGTATTGGCAAATGGTCTGTTAATTACCTACAATGGAGTAGGTTCTGTAAGCCCTCTATGCACGTATACAGATCAGGAAACTAACATAATCCGTGCAACAGAGAAGAGAAATTCCTCCACTACACGGTTTACGATTGTTAAAGATGTATAACAACCGGGACCGAGGGCATATTGTGTCTATACAACTGTTTAACATTAATGGTACACGCGATTGCGACTTAATTACAAATTTAAAATCAACCCTAGTAAAGACAGAGCCTAATTTGTACCTTTTAAATTTATTTGTTTATTTTTTTATGGGGGCCCTCGGCGATCGCCAACCAGCCGACCTGGCCAGTCTGGGTCTGATTTTGATAGAAGGCTTAGATTTCTTGCTATCGGTAGATACTTTGTTTTCGTATAAGTCTTTTGATAGCGCTCGAAAATAATAAGAATACAAGAGAGAATAAGAAATAAGAAATTCTTCTTATCCACTTGAAAAATGTCTATTGCAACATTAGTGCGTGGTAGTGAGCGCAACTCTCACTACCACGCACTAACGTTTTTATTATCCACAAATAGAAAATTTAGCTTTATATTAATAATGCAGAACCTTAATTAATAAGTAGGTAATAAATAACTAAACACTGACAACGACCAACCTCACTCAGGGGTGTCTCAATGCGAAACGAAAAATCTATATTTTACTTATACTCTATACACAGTATAATGTATTATCTAAAACATTTTACAACATTGTATTTATGATTACTTTATTATATTAAAAATATACACTTCTATTTATTTAACATTTCTTTCAGAAGCACTGAAACTTTATTCATGTTAGCTCGGTGTTCGGATTTTGCGGCAATCTGCCCCAACAGAGCAGCAAATACTTTCACTTTTCCATCTTTATATTGTTTGACAATTTTTGGATTGGTATCAATAATAGTTGCGCATAATTTCTTAATTTCATCCTCATTTGTAATCTGTGCCCATCCACGCGAAGCAACTATCTGTATGAAAAAATGTATTGATGAGAATATGATCACATAGAAGCACCAGAAATCTACCTGTGATGGTGTCTCAGAACCACATTGCAACATTTCATTTAAGAGTAGCTTAGCAGTTTGTCGATTAATTATCCCCTCTTGTAGTAAATGAATAGTTTCATTTAAATATATTCCACTAATGTTTCTGAAACACAATGTGTGAAAACATTACATTAAAAGTAGATTATGCTTACATATCATCAAAATCTAATTTATTCTTATGCATTAATGTTAGAAAATCATTAATGAGTACATTGGCTACTAATTTTGCATCTAAATTCTCACTGCTTGTGGCTTCAGTAAACACTGCTAGTAATTTAGCTTCATTCTGTAACAAAATAAAAATATAGTTGCAGTTTTATTTTAGCTGTTGGAATATCTTGTAGATTTACTGAAATAGTTTTATAGAGACTGTGTGTTGTAGCAGGTACACAACAGAGATCTTCAAAATGGTACAAGATTAAACTGAACATAAGTTCCCCATGTCAGAGTACACTATAAATTTGCTTTTGTTTCCCTAAAACATTTTTGAAATTGTCATTTGTTTCTTTTAGGGCTAGTATGACACGATGCAGAATTTTGTACAAAAAATATTCACACAATTTTGTACAAAATTCTGCAAAACACGTATTCGCGGAACAGCAATTTGTACAAAATTCTATCTGTGAGCATGCGCAAATAGGTGCAAATTACGTTGACATCTGTGAGAAAACTGTCAAAATAATCATGTTACTGTAGATAAGGTAGAAATCTATCAAAGTTTAATAATAATTGTTTACTTTTGTTTACATAACCTCCAATGTTGCTTTTCTTTTTGTGGCTTGTATTATGTTTGCGTTTTCGGGAAGGTTTGTTTTGTTTATAAGTTATATTAAGTTGTGTAGAATGGCTAGCGTTAAGACATTTTAGGTAGTACACGTGGTAAAACATTTACGTCTCTGCGCTCAGTGATCATTGATGAGCACTAGAAAGTGTTCGTTTGCGCATCGATTTGACGTTGTTTCTGAACAAAATTCTGTAGACTTTAGAGTATTTTGTAAAAACACTTTAAACAAAATTGTGTACAATATTCTGTGCCGTGTCATACAGGCCTTACACAGAATAGACTTTTGTATAAAATTACGTATGTGAGGATACGCAAATACAATGTGCAAATTATTTGACATCTATGAGAAAACTGTCAAAATAATCACGCGATTGTGGATAATGTAGAATTCTATCAACATTGGGTTAATGCATGAGTTCATAGCGCTTTTGTTTATTTATTTTACACAAATAGCAAAGAATGAAGGAGGCGAGCGAGATAAGAGAAAGAGCGGTTAGCGTCGGCGCAGTGGCGTATACACGTGGCAAGACGTCTGTTCCATCTGATCATTGATGAACACTAAAAATGGGTGGTTTGCACGTTGATATGATGCAGATTCTGAACGCAATTCTGTGGATTTAGGGCATGATTGTGCAGAATTTAGTACAACATTTTGCAAAACATGTGGAAACAGGGAATTTATATAGCAAATATTGTTTTCTTAACAAATTGCAGACGCCTCGTGTCAAAGAACTGTTGACACAGATCTAAAAATAGGTTGTATTTCCCTTATTGAAACATGTGGTAGTTTTGAATACACAAGATATACAGTAGCAAAATTTAGGGGCACCATTGTTGAAGACTTGGATCAAATCCACACGTGGGCGGATTTTTGGAAAGGATTATAACAGTGTGACAGGAATCAGAACTTTATGCTAAATTGTGTGTATGAGCATGTGCAAACAGGTCGAAATTCGAAATATCCTTGTTATTAATTGTTGATAACTTTAAATAAATGGGTTTACAACACTGGTATGTCGCGCCTCCACAGGCCTAAGAAAATAGAGAAGGGTGGCAGCCAATAGAGAAGAGTGAAAAGAATGCTATACAAGATTAAAAAAAAGAGGAGGTTAAAGCCCAAGAAGGCCAAGGCCACGAATAGATGGTTGGGGAAAGCAGGGTTAAATGCATATTTGTTGTTAGAAAATTATTACTATTATCGTGATCCTCGTTTGTACCGCTTGCAGAGTGTCGAGGCGGTGTGGGGCAAGGCTAAGTTAGTTTGTGCTATGCACAACAGGGCCCGCCTCTGCGGGTTACCGTGTTGGTGCGAAACTATGCTTGGCTTGCCTGTTATGTGTGAATGTTTTTGTTTGTGGTCTTGATACTCCTCTAATGCGACCGTAATTCGAGGAGTGTCATTAATTTGATCCCCAATGGCAAATGGAGACCGGGACCCAGTACCGATCCCCCAGGGAATTAGAAAAATTTATGACCCTGGGGAGATTCGAACCGGGAAGCGTTTGGACTATTACAACCAAACCTTGGCCCTCTACCACTGAGCCATCCCCGCCCTTGTTGGAAAATGCAAATGCAAAATTATGAAAGAGTACATTTATTTTTCGTATTTTATTAATGATTAGCCACTGCAGGATTTAAGAGACTATGAATATAATCAACAAGACGGTGCTCCCTCTCACAACCTAGCAGTAGTGATTTGTGTCAAATATGTAGCTCAAATAAAACCAAATAACTGAATTGGAATCAAAGCCCTGTTTACTGTCCACTATGATAACCTGACATGCGATTTTTTCTATGAAGTTATGTTAATATTAAGTTTTTATTTACACAAATTATATGGAATGAAGCTGCATGTTCCAATGGAAGACAATTTTAATATTTAAAGTAAAAATAAAATGCTACATAAACTTGATTCTTTATATTTGTTTGACAGTTGCAAAAGGTTTTCCTGTCCATTTGTTGTATTTTTTTAGGCCCACATCTTTCTGATTCTTTTCTATTACTTTCTGTTTTTCACTTTGCTCTTATGGTTCTGTAACACTTTTCCTCTTAAATCTGTCAATACAGCCACCCTCTACCTTTACCTTGGTCTTCCTCTCTTTTTCTTGCAGTCTGGTACTCTTCAAGCTATTTTCTTTACTCTCCTATCCTCTGCCATTATTTCTATGTGACTCAGCCAATGTAGTCTTCTTGATTTTATTATCATATCAATCTTCAGCTCCTGGTAGATATTATACAGGGTGTTATTGAATTGCAGGGACAAACTTTTAAGGTTTAAAGTATACATGAAAACAAACATTTTTTGTTACTAAGTGTATGGTCAAAAGTGTTTCCTTTCAGGGATAGAGCTTCTCAAAGATTTTTTAAGAAGCGCCTAAATGTAGGCAACTCAATTTACTACCTACTATTTGTTTCAGTAACGACGGAAACAGGGTTTTATTTATCCTGTATTAATTTCTGTCGTTATGGAAACAAATAGTAGGTAGTAAATTGAGTTGCCTACATTTAGGCGCCTCTTAAAGAATCTTTGAGAAGCTCTATCCCTGAAAGGAAACACTCTTGACCATATATTTATTAACAAAAAATGTTTGTTTTCATGTATACTTTAAACCCTTGAAGTTTGTCCCTGCAATTCATTAACACCCTGTATATCTCTTCATTTATCCCGTCTCCATCTTCAGTTTTCCTTCCTCACACTATTCATTTTCTTTTCCCATCTCATTAATGTTTTTTGTGTATTCTTGTTAACCCTTGAATCACACCTTGGGGTTGCCGGCAACCCATCGCTTCATGGAAGTTGTACTACGCAGAAACCAAGGTACCAATGGGGGTTATGGGTTTATTTACCTTTAGTCTGATGTGTCTAGCATTAGTGTATACACGTGTCTTTTAGTTGAGTTGAATATTTGTTTTTATAATTTGAGTTTTGTGTGACGGGGTTGTAGACAACCCCACGGTGTGATTCGTGTGACAGAAATTTTTCTTAAGTAATTTTTCGTTTTTAGGTTAATTTATACATATTTTATGGATGTTTATTTAAACCCTAAAGTTTACAATTTACTTTTCTTAAATTTTATAGAGTTTATAGTTTGTTTACAATAAGTTATCAATATTTTATTGTCAATATTCAGAATAAGTTAGAAACTTTCCAAGACTGTAAAGAAGGTAGAATAAGATTCTTTCCTATTCCTGCATGTTTTCTTTTTTCTAAATTTTATAATGGCTTATAGTTTAAAGAGCGCAATGTAATTTTATTTTGTATTAATATAGTCCATTATATATACAAAATAAACTACAAGTGTTTTATTGATCGCATAAGGCCAAAAACGATTTTTTAAATATGGGTTGCCGACAACCCCAGGGTGTGATTCATGCCCAAATCCTTCACGGTGTGATTCTAGGGTTAAATACCCATGTTTTGCAGCTATATAGTGCTTTTGGTCTCGGTAATGTCTTGTAGATTCTTATGTTTGTACTTTTAAAAAGATGTTTCGCATTTATTATGTGATTCATTGCTCCAGCGCACCTGCTAGCTTTGCTTAGTCTTGCATCAATGCCTTTTCCTTCTTCATCTTTTCTTGTTATTTTTCTTCTTAAGTATACAAACTCATCAACTTCTTCAAATTTCATTTTGCCCAGATGTGTATCCACTTCTACTTCTGTCTTTGTATCTTGAGCTTATCCTACTCTCATAATTTTGTTTTAGTTGCGGTTTAATTGTAATCCCATCTTATGCCGTTTCTATTCTACCATTCTTCTAATAGTTTCCTTCAGCTCGTTTTCATTTCTAGCTATTGTGGCCACATCATCTGCATAGCCTACCATTTGATTGATGTCTTTTATGCATTATGTCATGCTTTATTCAACCGTGTTGAGAGGGGGTCTTCTTGCCTAAGTCCTGTTCTGATTACAAAGTATTCTGTTTTTTTTTCAACCCTTATATTATTTGTCGTTTTCTTTAGTGTCATGTTCAGTAATCTGAACAGTTTCGGCAATATGTGGAATATTCTCATTATTTTTGTAAGTCTAGACCTTTTAACTGAGTCATATGCCCTTGTAAAGTCTATGAACAGTAGAAATTCTACTACTGCTAGGATTTTCTACTTGTAGCAGATTGTTAGTATTTCTTTCAACATACAGGTTTGACTGGTGGTTCTTCTCTTCCTGAATCATGTTCTCTACTGTTGCCTCTAACATAACTTTAATTAGTGTCGCTAACATTTTATAGATCACATCTAGTCTGTCAAGCTATTCTGAAACCTGATGGTTGTTTCCTTGTTGCAATTTTATAACCATTTTGTTTTTGTTAAGTATATTGACCCTGATAATTTTGTTTTCCTGCAAGTGTCCTTACTAAAGAAATTCTAATGCACTACTAAAAAATATCTACAACTTTTTCCAATAAGGCTTGTATTTCTACTCTAAGCAGTGAGGACTGTTATTTAGCTTAAAAACATTGGTCAAATGCAGTTTTTCATTGATATCTAACAAAAACACCTTTAGAGTACGTTAGCGTAGTAGTAGAGCGTAGCGTAGAGTAGGCTAGTTTTGTCCCATTTAACTGACCTGTTGCTACTATTTTAGAGATCCCTGTAGCATACTAGTCATTATAGATACGCCATATAAAAAATTACAGGTTGATTCACATTAAAAATAATAATGATGTGTGAATAGTTAATTCTCTATTGAAATTATAATAAAAATATGTACATACCACTAAAATAGTTGCTTGCTCCAAAGTCAATCCATAGCTATCTTTGAGGCGTAATCTAGTTTGTTGCGGGAGTTCAGGTAATGTTGCTCTCAATTCATCAGCATTTACACAGCCCCAATTCACACCCCCCATTGCAACATGAAGAGGTGGAAGATTAGGTTCGGGCATGTAACGATAATCCTACTAGTAATCACAATCAAATTAACCTAGATTTTTCTATTCAAATCAACTACCTGTTTTTCTTCTTTATCACGCATAGCTACAGTTGTTTTGTTCTCAGCATTCCAAGCACGTGTTTCATTGACAATACTTTCACCTTGTTCCAACAGCTTGATCTGCCGCTGTATTTCATAGTTAACTGCACCAGCTACAGCACGAACAGAGCCAATATTTTTGACTTCAGTTCGGGTTCCTAAAGCCTCCCCTTCTTGATGTACAGACACATTTGCATCTACTCTAAGAGCTCCCTCTAAACAGGATCAAATCAGAATAGGCTAAACTTATAATTTGAAATTAGTATATGAAATAATAGTTTTATTAATATTTGACAACATTTAATAAATAATATATAAAAGTGAATTTTTTGAATTACTTAATATATATCTGCTCTAAAAGTTCACAGTAAATGGAACATTTTATAATATTCCATTTCAATAGAAATACACATGTACCTTCCATTTTGCATGAACATGTCTCTAATCTTTGCAAAATAACAATGAGTTCCTTAACTAAAGCTGCAGCTTCTTCACCATCTGTTAAATCAGGTTCAAAAACTAATTCCATGAGAGGAATGCCAGCTCGATTTAAATCTACCAAGCTACGTACTTCATCGTGAAGACTTTTGCCACTGTCTTGCTCCAGCTGTATTTGTTTAATGCGAGATTGAACCGTATATGCAGCCTTGTGGATCCCAGGTGTGTATACTTGAAACTGGAGCAGGCCTGAGTTTGCAAGTGGGGCTCTTTGTTGTGTTATTTGATATCCTGCCTATACAAAGATACAGCTAATTGTAGTCACTTTTACTTTTAAAGAAGCATACCTACAGGTAAATCAGCATAAAAATAATGCTTGCGGTCAAACGTAGATATAGGGTTTACTTGGCAGTTCAAAGCAAGTGCTGTAAGCACTCCTGCTTCCACACATCGTTTATTTATAACAGGCAAAGTGCCAGGTACAGCAGAATCGAAGAAAGTTACACTGGAGTTTACAGGACTGGCGAAGTTTGTTGCCGAACCAGAAAATAGCTTACTGTTTGATTTTATCTGAGCATGTACTTCGAGTCCAACTACGCTCTTCCATTTTTGTCTGAAAATAAGAATAAGTATAAATAAACTTTTTAAATATGATATGTAATTTACTTTTGTGGTTTCTTTGAATATTTTCTTCTGAAATACGGGATGTATTTTCCTGGTAATACTTTAGAACTAAACATTTCTTTGCCGATTGGTGAAAGTGGGGTTAGATGGCTTGATGAACATTTATTGGGATTTAAGACGAAAGTAAAGCTGTAGAAATGTACCAAGGATTATAAAAACAAGCTTTTATATGTTATACAAAAAAAAAATACAAAACGTTATAAAATGTAAATCTTTAGGATATGATTGTGTCTAAAGACCCGTTGAGGGGTAATTAAGAAATTCATAGAAGATATAAGAATACCTCCTTATAACCATTAAATCTTTATCTAATGATAACGATGAACATTTATTTCAAAGTGGAAAAAAGTTATAATATTAACGACAATGTTTAAAAGTTGAAAATATTTTAATTACATCTTACGGCAGAAGTATAAAATTTCGCCTATGGCAATCGGCAAAAACAGAATAATGTGATAGGCAAGAATTCACGTTTAGTGGTAGCTGCGACCCTCATAATTTTGGGTAGAGGGAGGAGCACTACTAAGTACTACTGCTATGTTGTAATCGATACATAAAATGATTCTGAAGTGTTTTAAGGACACTAATCTATTCTGAAGTTATATTTTTGCACGTTTACGTTCGTTTTTGCTACTTTTTTGGACTAGTTATTTATTTTTTACTTTTTAGCCCTATGGCTAGTTGTAAATATTGCCCTTAATAATTAATAAAAAAAATCTTATACTCGATATGTAATTTTGTTAATTGTAAAACTGTAGCGTTTTGTTTATAAAATTGTACAATTACATAAAAAGAAATATCATGCTTCAATTAGCGACAATTAACGAGTAACAATGCGCAAATTCGTATCAACGGCGTGTGGCGGTTGTTGTGGTGATCACCCCATATAATCTAATAATACGATCTTCGGCGGAAAAACAGTGTTTAATGTTGGCTGGGACCATAAACACAGGTTTACAGCATCCTAGAAGTTAGGTTAGGTGAGAAGCCGCCTGAACTAATTTTAGTAACATTTTATGCACTTTTGGGGTAAAATAGTTGCTACCAATTTCTTTGTTGGCTACCATGTTCATGGTAGCTGGTACGGGATTACATCTCGTCAAAAATTTTTGTTTGTAAGTGGACATAGTTAAATTAAAGTGTAAATTTTTATATTATAAACGACAATGGATACCAGAAAACTAATAGATCTGCTACGGGCGACTATAGACCCGAACCAGCGCCAACAGGCAGAGGAACAGTTAGCTCAGGTTGGGAAAAACATGTGCTTCCTGCATGCACTTTTTGTTGCCTTCCACGTAGTCTCACTTTTGCTTATCGTTTTTTTCTCCTACAGATACATAAAATTATCGGATTCGCTCCATCTCTACTGCAAGTAGTGATGATGAACGACTGCGAAATGCCTGTTCGACAGGCCGGTGCTATATATTTGAAAAACCTTATTTCCCAAAATTGGCACGATCGGGAAACTGAGCCTGGACAACCTATGCCTTTTTCTTTACACGAACAAGACCGGTCTCTAATTAGAGAGAGCATTGTTGACGCTATAGTACACGCACCTGACCTAATAAGAACTCAATTATGCACTTGCATTA
>JABXWE010009120.1:0-60430 GCA_014611495.1 Limonius californicus | reverse complement strand
GTTGAAATTTGGAAATTTTTAATTTTTATTAGTGTGTAATTTTTTTTAATTCAAATCTGGCCGTATTGGGTATCTATAGAAGCGTTATTTTATGTAGATCATAGTTATAAATTTAGTTTTATGAATTATAATTTATTTATCCTGTAATTTGTAATTTTAAATTGTCAATTAACAATTGAATTTTGTAAACAACAATTTTGAGCGTTCCCATTGGTCAATTTATATTTCTTTCTGCGCGAAATGTTCATTTTGGTATATTTTAGAGATAGTTAGTTGTTTATTTGTATTGAAAGCGGTAGGACGCTTTTCCTTAGTTCTCCGTAATAAGAAATTAATGTATTAAGGATCAAATTCGCGTAAAAATAGGCGTGGCTTAAATTTATAAAAATTTAATAATGTTCGAATTTAATAATTGATAAATATCAAAAAGTGTAAATAATTGTAATATAATTTAAAATATTGTTCAGTGTTACGAGTTATTAAAACATTAAAATTAATTTCATACCTGAAAAACTGGTTAAATTGAGTATTTTTATTTCTGCATCGATAACCTAAAAATCAAAGAATAAATTTAAAAGTGCATTCATTATGACGATTTAAAGCATTAACAACTTACCTAAAGCAAGTGATGGAAGTATAACTGAAGTTTATAAGTGTTCACTCACAAAATAATACAACACTTTAAGCAAATAAGACAATTATTTGTGCGAGTACGGAACTTAATCATCAATAAGAAAGCAGCGAGGTCAGAAGTTCTGGCGGGATTTTCGCTGATGAGGCGTTCCAGGAAAATGTCAGTATACAGTCAGCGGCAGCAGTAATAGTATACACTACACTTCGGAAGTTATTGAGAACAAGATAAGTCAACTCAGATTTTTTTTTATTTATCTGTGTGTAAATTTTTATTGTTGTGTTTTGGTAACTATCTTTTAAGTGAGGCCACGAATGAACCCTGAGATCATTATAATTCTATATATGCTGGTATTTATAACCAATGTTATTGGCGTAACCAATCCGAATATTATAAATTATGAGCTAGCTGAGTTAAAATCAAAATTGAATTGAGATTAATTATATTTGTAGTATTTAATTAATTAAAAATTATAATACATGGCAATATATATATCCGTTATTTAAGTAATGCATTCTTGTTCATTCACTTTTCATTGCTCTGTCTGTGTATATCTACCCTAATATATCATTCTTTTTGCTAATTACTGTTTACTTTTCTTTTATGTGTTCTTTGGATTGTTTTGCATCTAATAATATGAGGCTTGTTCAACTAAACCCCATCTTTGATCAACAACAAAAGTAATCATTCATATGACGTTTGTTAATGTTAGAAGTGATTGTAAGCAACACATTAATAAGTTTCTGGCGTTTGAATTTGATTCTGACTTGTAAAACTTCGACTTTGAAATAACGTTTGTTGTTGAAGATCTGTCCTTGTTTGATCAGCTTGCGGTCCTACAACTTTTCTGCTCTGAAGGTGTGCAGCCATTGCAGATTCATACGCGAATGCAAGCATTATATGGAAATGCATGTATTGCTCACCCATCTGTGAAGGAATGGTGCCGAAAATTTAGGAATGTTACAGAGGGGACTATGGATGAACCGCGACCAGGTGCACTGTGTACTGCATTAGCAGAAAGCATTATGGCATGTGTGAAAGCCCTTAGTAGAGAAAATCGTCGAATTTCAATTAGAGAAATTGTTGGGGCGAGTGTAGGATCTGTCGATAGTAATGTTCATAATCTGCGTTACAGCAAAGTTTGTTCGCAATGGATTCCTCGTCTCTTGTTTAATGAACAAAAATGCTTGAGAATGGGCTTATCTCACAACACCTCACAGACTAGGCAAAATGGTGATGACTTTCTTCTGTCAATAGTTGCTGGTGACAAAACTTGGTGCCGTTACTACGAGCCATCCAGTAGGTTATCATCGCGCAGTGGAAATATTCAAGTTCACCGCCACCGAAGAAGTTTAAAGCACAACCTTCTGCAGGCAAGGTGATGTAAACATTTATTTTTGACCATGAAGGACCCTTGTTGATAGAGTTTAAGAAACCTGGAGTAAATGTCAATGCAAATCTGTATAATGAAACTTTGCACAAACTTTATCAAGCAATACGGCGGAAACGTCCAGGAAAACCTACGCGTGGAGTCATTTTGCTGCACGACAATGCTAGGCCTCATGTTGCTAATGTGGTAAAAGCAAATCTTCAAACCAAAGAAATGGAGGGTTTTAGAGCATCCACCCTATAGCCTTGCGATTTCTATATTTTTGGACCGCTGAAAAAGGCGTTAAAAGGTAGGCATTTTGAGTCTGAAGCAAAAGTACAGATAGCCGCGAAAGACTTCTTCATTCAGTACTCACAAGAATTCTATGAGCAGATGGGATAGGTATCTTAATTGTAACGGTAATTATTTGTAATTAAATTGTTTAATAAACTTTTTATAAAGCAAAGATGGGTTTCAATTGAACACGCCTCGTATATGGAAATGCAGGCTTACGTCGACCATCGAACAGTAATGGGCTAAATAAAGATAACCAAGAAGACGAAGACGACGCCGATAGGGAGAGATCTGCTAAGCACCGTGCCTTCGCCAGCCCTACTACACCTTCCTTCAGACATAAAAAGTAAATCTAATTTTTATAGGACTAGTTAGGCCGCTTGTTCCTATTCGCTTGCATTGTTTGAGCTAGAGACCTTCCGCGTGGTAGCCGTGTGCTTTAGCCAGATAATTAAAGGAAAGAACTAAATGTTATGTTTTGTATTTTCTTATAATGTATAATGCTTACATAGGATAAAACTTTTCCATGTAGTTAATATTACTGTACTTGGGATAAACCATTAGTTTTAAACAATTTAAGTAGTTTAAATTGGTTTAATAACATCTTAAGTTGCCAACTTTGCTTCGTACGTAAATGTGAATTTGTAAGTTTGTTAACATCGCATGGAACTTTGAGAACATATCTGAGTCTTATGTTGATTTAATAACCTACAAATTACATTTCTGTAGAACTTTATACTAAATAGTCTAATTTTGATACTCTGCGTATTGTTCATTGCTAATGTCAAAAATAATCAGTGATTGTCAATTAGCAAGGAGTACCATTGTTGTGCATACAATTGCTATTCGTTATGGAAAATAAAATCGTGCTTTCACGCGTGAGGTTCGTGATATGAGGTGATACGTATGAGCTGACTACAGTGTGATTCTGATAACTAAAATACCAAGTAAAACGACACTGCACAGTTTTCGTTAAGAACGTGATTTTATGTGATAGCACTTGAGATCACATGACTTGATAAGTCTGTTTCCGCCTTTAATGTTTGATGTACAAGATCATCTCAGTATTCGATGCCATTAGAAAATTTTTGAATATCATGTATGGAGGCAGCTGTTTAACTACAAACGGTAAACTCATAAACTGTGCTAACAGTGGTGCCACACCTACGAAAAAATAGGTAAACTTAAATATTATTTTGTGCATAATAATGTAAAACTAATAAAATATATGTTATATCAATTATTTAAAATAATCATTATAAATAGATTTAAATAAACGCCATCTAACACAAATAATTTAACACTTTAAAGTATCATTTAATGTGCCAATATCCTAAAATAAAATTAACTAATTTTTGAGAATCTATTGGTCACATCGCGGTTTGGAATTTGTGATGGCACTCTAATCGGTAAAGTATTAGCCTCTTTGCAGTTAACTTAGTTCCTGTTAATTATAAACATTGGTAAACAACAATTTAGTAATATACAAGCTATCTTGTCCATGAAAACCTAAAATAAACGCACATTTCATGTCGGCAGTCTTTTCATTTAAGCGTGATACCAGAACGACCTTAGGGATAAGATCTTCCTCCAAAAAAACGACCGCAAAAGTTTCTATAACTTTTCCCGATAATAAAATTTGTTCTCAAAGTAACAAAGACTTAACAATCCACCATTTCACCTATTTTTGGGCCAGTCAACCACAGATCAACGATTTAGGAATATTTCCACGTTCAAAAGTTATGTCAGCGAATGATGTTGTTCAAGCCCGAATATATTTTACAGTAACTGCAGTTTATGACAAGTATTAAAATAAAAAGTGCTTTCGTTTAAATGACAATACAAATAAAAAGGGTAAGTTAGAAGATGGGCCGTAGTACGAAGAAAACCTCGTTCGGTAATATGGTTTATGATCGGAGGACCCACAGATGTCTCAAGGGCCATTTAATTAATGTTGTTTAGAGTTTCCCTAGAAATGGAGTTTCGCACGTAGCAAATCGTGCATCATGAGATCATGATCATTATGGTTATGAATTGTATACTGTAGTCTTCTCTAGTTTTCTCTAGACTTTTCCTAAAACGTTACGAAATATTAAGCACACAACTAAACATGTGCTTTATTTGAGCCATATTATTTAAATCTTTTAAATTATTTAATATTAGATATTGATAAACTGATGAGGAAATTATATAGATTTTCTGCCAATTTAATTCATCGCCTTATGTAAAACATATGCCGGTATTCCTTAAAAAGTCAGTAGCGATTAGATAGTATTAGAAGTAGGACGTGCCGTATATTGCACTGTTTATTTAGTAAGTGTGCTGTGTATTTGGAGGTTGGAAATGTAGAGCTGTGCTCTTCATCTGTTATACGAGTTATGAGTTTATATTTTAGTATTACAGTTGTGTGCCCATTAATTGTATTGGGTGTACCTAAACGGCTGTGTACGCATAATTTAGCTGGGTGTTGCTGTTTTATTATTAACACCGTGTGCTCATTGTAAATAATTTAAAGGCTGTGTGTTTAAAATTTATTGTGAAACTGTAGCAATTTTATTACTGGTACTGTGTGTATCGAACTAAATAAGAGCAGTCAGTAGCGGTACTGTGAGCATGGAATTTTTATTTTGCTGCTAAATCTTGTTGCTGATGTTTGTAGCGATGTTCAAAGTTTTCAATACGAATTCTACCATTAGGTAGGTAGGTAAGGAGTTCAGTCTTATTTACAGGGAGTACGGGCTCCGGTAAGTAGATCTCCCCTACAATTTACAACTAATCGATTAATTTTGTGAACGTGAGGAGCTGTGGAATAAGATAATGAAGTGTATTTGGAAAGAAATACTCATTTTCTTTTAAGTATTATTGTATCGCATTTATAACAATAGATCCGTTGCTAGAACTATTTCTAGTCTAGAATAAAAAATAGTTAGTTCTAAATGCATAACTTCCACCTGTAGGGTATATTATCTTCCAATAAGTTCTCTGCTACGTGTAGAAACACGGGGGACCTACAGTTTAACATCGAATACCAACGACTGATATTCTAGAGAAGGTTGTTAGAATTTAGCTTCCACGGTTGCCAACCGGATTGGAAAATTGAATATGGTGGGTTGCAGCACAAGATTTTTATACGCTGCGGTGGTAATGCAACTGAGCTACTGACACACTTGATCAGGGGTGGATGGGGAACCGTAAACCGGCCCGGGAAATAGGAGTTGACCGGCCCAAATTGCCCCAAATCCACAAAGGCAAAGCAATAACAACGCTAATACAGAAATTATTTATTAAAACACACTACACATTAGCCTTATGTTAGATTTTATGTACATATTATTCATGTAATAATTGCACATGATATCTACATCAAAGAAAATGCATCAAAGAAAATCTTAGAACATACCTAGTAGCAAAAAAATGCAAAATTTAGAATAATAATGATTTTTTTAAAATGGCGTAGTTTGTGCTAAACTGTTTATTACGACTTCATTGTCTATTTTACACAAATCAATTTTTTCAGTGTTCATCAACATAAATGATTCTAAGTGGCTGTCTGATAACCTATTTCGGAGTTTATTCTTAATATATTTTAAAACTGAAAAAGAACGTTCGCATTCTACTTGAGAAATGGGCAATGTTAATAAGTAATGGTAGGCTGTAGCAAGTACAGGATATGCCTCCTGATATAAATTGTACCGTATAATAAGTTTATACCAGCAAACTACCCAATGTCTTGCAAAGAGTTTCAGTCAGTTCAGTTTCAAGGTCTTTATCGTCATCGTTGTTATGAGATAAAGATAAATAACACTTGTCCAAAGTTTTCTTTACACCTTCCCAGTTGTTTGCGTAGCTAATGATTTCTTCCCTTAATCTTTCTGGACTAGCTAATTCATTAAATGATAATATTCATTGTGAAAGATTCTCCAAGCTATGATTAGGTATTATAAATCGGTCAAGAGCCTGAACCGCTTTTTCGTCTTTTGTGCTTTCGCCAGGCATTCGTTTCACTAATCTATTTCTTTGTTCAGGTAAAAATTTTTCAATAACTAAACAATTGTTGGGTGTTCATTTGCCCAAGCAATAAAATTGTCTGCGGTTTTTCTTAAACTCTCAAAGTCCCTTTGAATATTTTCTAATTGTGTTAAGGCTGATTTCACTAGCTCATTGCATTTTAATAAGTCAATCCCCTTAGTTTGCAAATACCGGGATAATGGTCCAGTAATTTGAAAAATGCGTAAAAATATGCAACGGTATTTTAAATTATACTAAAATTGATTGAAAAGTGTACTTATTAGAATTAGCTATTAGCGTGCGCCGTGCGCTGTTATATTTTTTTTGTTTATAAATTCATAAGAGTTAAGACTAAATCGTACTGCTACCAACATCGGCCTGTGACCGGCCCATATGTGGAAGGCCCACCGGGAATTTTCCCATTTCCCCACATGGCCCATCCACCCCTGCACTTGATCTAGATCTAGATCTAAGAAATAGGTTTAGGTTGTAATAATGCGTACATTATATTTACTTTGTATCGAATCTTTTCAGTAAAACATATGGTGGGTGTAACTTGCAGTCTTTTAAATCTATCCAAATGTGGTCTTATACAAATTTTTTTATTTAGATGGAATATTGTTATTTAGGTATGGAACAAAAACTCTCATGTAGTTATAGCTAGTCGGTACAGCTTTATTTGATAAATATTTTGAAAGAAATTGTATAGAATTCTATAGAATACATCCGGATTTAGCAAGAAATTCAAACGCCAACTTTTACCAAGTGCGAAAGACTTGAAGGAACTTATGATTGTAATCCCTGAGAATGATGAGCTATGCCTTTAGAAGGACATATTGTTTGATCTAGAATAAAAATACTTGTTTCCAATACTGTCATACCTATAATATAAATGTAATAAATGTTATAAACTATAAGGATAAAGTAAAGACATACATTTTGTTTTTCACAGACTTCCTTTTACGAAAATATTGATGGTCGTATAGCCTAACAAAATTCAGATTATGTGTCTTTAAGGTAACAATACCATTCAGGTATGTCAGGAAGTAGATTTCTTCTACGAGAATGGTAGTGTTTTAACAAATAAATCTAGTCAAGTAAAATCACACCTAAAAGCTGCTTCTTCACACTCACGTAAGATTTTCTAAATGAGGAGCCCCTCGTAAGTAGCAACAGTAGGCCAATTACTTGACCCTCGGGTAATAAAGGATTAGTTAGTTCATTTCACGTAAAGCTTTGGCTGACCTTACGTGTAGTCCAAGGTTGATAACCGTGTATCGCAGCTTATCAGCTAACACCCCTTTCCGCTTTCCGATGCCCACCATATGACCGTATAATCTCAAACCGAATCTGGTTTGTTAAACTAAAATCAATAATTACAATGAATGATTGTTCAGATAACCAATTAGCTTGGTTAAGATATTGGCAAACATTTTATGAAATTATAGGTGTGGGATATGGCAGCACTCCATAAATTTTAATTTTATATAATATTAACTGGGATTCGAACCGAAGACCAGTTGGCTGTACTGCGAGTGGTGTGTAATAAATAAAAACATGAGATTTGACTGTACAGTTGCTAAGGTTGCTACATTTCATTTTTAAATTATTCGTAAAAGTCTAAAACTGAAAAATGGTGTTAGTTAACCTTGTATGCCTATGCGTGACTAGTTTGATAAGGATTAAGAATTAAGGGTAAACCTTTTTAGGCGAGCATAAAATATGGCATTCATTCGAAGATCTGACTTCGGTAAATTCATTTTTAAACAGCTAAGATGAGGCAGCTCCGTGATATTAGTATCCATTATCATTTATAAAGGCATAGGATTGATTTGATTGATTCGTAATTTAATTATAATTAAAGTGATATTAATAACTAATTAACAGAATCCTGAAGAAGTTATAGACGGATATTAGCTATTACAGTACGAGGCTTATTCGGAAACTAACGGCGATTCAAATATTCTCGCCGAACGAGGGACGTTGCCAATTTAGGGCATTGTAGGGGTGCTTACAGCTTATACATTAATCTCTGCATGCATATACCGTAGGATAGAAGCATTTGCGGTAAAAGTGATAGCAGAATATCAAAATGGTTTCAGATCCGGAAGATAGACCACCACTACTACTATAGACGCACTTCATTCACTATACCAAATTTTAGAAAAGTGCTACGAGTTCAATATTGGATTACATAAACTGTTCATAGATTACAGACAAACCTTTGACAGAGTAGATCATAGATGTATGTTTGAAGAAATGGCAAAATTAAAAATCCCTGAAAAGCTAACAAAATGATAAAAATAACAATGAAAGGCAGCAACGCAATAGTCAGAACAAAAGAAGGTACAAGAGAGGGTTTTGGCATAAACATGGGAGTAAGACGGGAGGACGCTTTCTCAGCTGCACTGTTTAACTTAGTATTAGAAAGCATCGTGGGAAAAATTGAAAACAAGAGAAACATAAATATGAAATCAGCCCAAAAAATAGCACACGCCAACGATATGGCAATAATAAATAGATCAAGAAAATTATGAACCACGCAGCAAAGAAAGTAGGACTACAAATGAACGAAAAAACGAAATATATGAGAGTAGGAAGAAACATAAGAACAGAAAAACAAAACATACACGTGAACAACTACAGCTTTGAAGAAATCAACACATACTGCTAGTTAGGAACTCACATAAACAGTGAAAATCAAAGTAACGAAGACGAAAGCAAGAATACAAGCAGGGTACAAAGCTTATTTTGCTAATTAGAAGATCTTGAATGATAAACAGATAAAAAAGACGAAGATACGAATTTATGAAACCCTAATAAGGCCATTCGTGACGTATGCAACAAAAACCAAAGCGCTGAAAAAAAGAAAGAAGGGCAACTAGGAACATTCGAACGAAGAATATTAAGAACAATCTTAGGACCATTGATGAATTTTGATATAAAAGATTGAATAAAGGGTAAATATGTAACGAATTACATTAAATTGCAACGAATAGGATGGCTCGGGCATACTACACGGTGCGAAATGTCAAGAAGTATTAAAGTGGAATGGAATCCGAGAGAAGGAAGAATAAAAGGAAGGCCTAGAGCAAGATGGTACGACGAGGTTATACAGGACCTAAAATCGATGGGGATCAACAACTGAATAGCAGTAGTCAACAACAGGATAAGGTGGAGGAAGATAGTTTAAGTAGCGAGATCTTACAACTTATATAAAAATACTGTCAACGAAAGAAATGTAGGGATTAATTCACCCCGAAAATGGATTTAGGAAGTTCCACAGAACGGCCAAAACCCAACCGGGTTGTAGAGTCGGCCAAGAAGAAGTGGGGGTACTTTACTGGTTGACGAGCTAACCACACGTCACTTTACCGTGGTTCTGTCATTGTATTCAATTATATGATAAACCGCTAAAATGAACGTTGCAATTGAAAATCCCACCAAGTATAAAGTGCACCCTGAGATTCTACTTTTCCATTCAAAAAACGAAAACAGTGCCGAAGTTTACCGTCAAATATGCAAGCTTCGTGGTCCAGACATCATGAGTGAAGGAAAGGTCCAACACTAGTGTAGGAATTTAGGAACTGGTCGGAAAACGTGCACAATGAGGAATAAACCTTCTCCTGCCAAGGACGATCTTCTGGAAAAAGTGCACAAGAAAATTCATGAAGAACAGCATTTCATAATTTCGAACCTGGCCTCAAATTTTCCTGAAATTTAACATACAGTACTATGTAATTTTGTTGCGAGCAGCCTACTATCCTGTGAGATGAGTGCCAAAGATGTTAACGGATGTTCATAGATACCAGCGAAATGCATCTGCACTGACCTTCCTGCATCGTTACAAAACTGGTGGGGATGAGTGCCTGAATCACATTGAGACAGGCAACGAAACTTGGAATTTGTACATAAATGTTGAAACCAACTAACAATCAACGCAGTGGAAGCATGCGAATTGCTCCAAAGCCAAGAAGTTCAAGCAAATGTTCGTTAAACGGAAGCTTATGGCTACTGTTTTTTGAGGGGCGTGTTGTTTGTTAATTTCCTGGGACGTGGTACAACAATTAATACAGACATATGTGGTGAGACCTTAAGCAAGTTGAGAAGGGCAATTCAGAGCTAAAGACGAGGATTGCTAACCTCTGTAGTCAGCGTTTACCCGATAACTTCCTACCGCACGCGGCGAATTGCACTATGTAACTTATTGAGCAATACAATTGGGAAATTTTTAACAATGCCCCATACAGTCCCGACTTAGTGCCGGGTGACTATCACCTCTTACGCCATCTTATAAACATTGTAACAGCCCGCGATCGTTTTCTGAACGTCGATATCAAAACCAGGGTACAAAACTGGTTTTTGTCACAAGCGACAACTTTCGATGACTAAAGTACACAAAAACTTTTGCCACGATATGATAAGTGTTTAAATTCGAATCGTGACTATAAAGAAAAATAGCTTAGGAGTGTCTAAGATTTAAACATAATACATTTTTTCAACTTTGCATTTTAGTTGTACCTTATTGGTTTTAATTTATTGTAAATCCGGCTTTTACATTGTGTGACGTTCCTTACGCCTATCTTTAGACTACCCGTTTTGCGTCTAGTATTTATATTTCGAAGCTGGTAGACCTGTTGAATTTTGGGCGAGTCCAAGTTTAAAAAGTTTGAGGGGAGATTTTTGGAAACAAGACAGTCACACGTAGTTCGTTGTTCAAGCTACTACGATTGTTTTCTCTGGAGGTATTTTTGTGTCGTAGATTGAAATTATTCGTTATAATAGGGAAGTTTATTCCATTCTAAAATCTACGTCACTTAAGAGTTTTGGTTCTTCGTTTGGAAGTAATTAACTCGGGAAGTTCTTTTCCGATATTAATTTACCACAGTTGAAAAGCTACTGGTTTTGCCAGAATATATGCATCTGGTAAGTTTTTGTTTCAATCGCTTGTCTTGTTTCGTTCTCTTGGATTTGTTTGCTAACTTTGGTATTTTAATTAAAATTAGGCACGAAGTGTGGGGTAATTAATCCACCCGTAGAGGAATTAAAAGTGATTACGATTAGAAGAAGTTACGTTTTACGGAAATTCCGATCCACTTGGCCGTGCAGATATCTGGATTCAATTGACACCTGTGATTGGAGGTCACATTCCTGCATTCTGCGTGTGAAGATACGAGAACTTCGTTCAAGGGAAGTGAAAATCTTATATTTCTGCCTAAGATTTGATTTATTTATCACTTGTTCTAAATTTTGTAACAATATTTAACTATTATTATTATTATTCGTCGTAAATACCTAAACTTTATAATATTGGGGAAATTATACATTTTGTTATGATGTTGTAATAGTACGACAATTTTACGTGGTTTTGTTATATACAGGGTACTCCGACTGGTGTATATTATTGCGTCTTGTAATTAAATTTTGGGGTCATATTATTTACTTTGATTATATTATCGCTCGTCTATCCGGGGAGATCTCTTCGTTAGCCTTGGGCATTGGGGTTTTTTTTTTGTGTTTAAGATATTATGTTGTGTACCGATACGCAATAATTACTTAGGTTGTATTTGAGTTGGTTTCAGTAGGGTATTTAGCTACTCCTACGTAAAATTGACTTTACTACGATAATTATTTTTTTTTGTATTAATACAGATTCCAAAGCTTTTAGTTGAACATTAAATTTTCATTTAGTGGCAATTTGTCTTTTCATTCCTGTATTGTAAATATCTGATTAAGCGTGTTCTACTACAGAAAGAAAGGTAGGTGAATTCTGGACCTGAGAATCCGACTTTTCTAATTTTTTATATCTAGGATTGTGTTAGTAATTAAGAAGTCGGTGGCGCCTATTTTGTTATCTTATTGGAACTCAGCCCATCTTCGATTGAGTTCACCGGGATGCTAACATAATCATTTTTAGTAATTCATCTACAGAGCAGTGGTGTAGTAAGAAGAGGAGGTTGGACTTTTTCGCTAATATTTTTGGTATCATTTTAGTGTGGAATTAATTAGGCGTCACAATTGTTCTTTCGTTTATTTAAAGGAGAACGTGCTTCTAATGATTTTAATTTATGGGTACAAATTTTCGTGGGGCGCTGTGTTCATAAACTGCAAAGCGAAAATATGGAGGTAACTCCCGACTCTAAAAAGTTCTTAAATTCCTTTAAGATTAGCTACCTTATTTTCTTATATAGCCGTCAGAGTTAAATTTTAAGATTACGATCAAGCTCTTTCGTGACAAATATTTTATTAACCTGTTTTAAGATTTTCATCGAAGGTTTTCCTGGAAAGCGTTCTTATTAATTTTTCCAAATTACATTTGATATTTTTACTATCAATATATATCAGTTTTCAAATACATAATTAAAATACATAATTAAATATTAAATTAAATTGTAATATATCTAAAACACACAAATGTGACATTCTTATCAAAGTTAGTTATATAAAGCCTCGTGTTACTTATATAATATGCTTATTAATTATTTATAAGCAACGTGAAAAGCTTATAATTGTAGAAACAATATTTATTTGTTCGTTATAGCCTATCGCCTTTGGTTGCATTCAGAATAATAAAAATTGCAAAGATAATTTA
The DNA here is from genome assembly GCA_014611495.1 of Limonius californicus. NCBI lineage: Eukaryota > Metazoa > Arthropoda > Insecta > Coleoptera > Elateridae > Limonius > Limonius californicus. The sequence goes on along the minus strand of JABXWE010009120.1, from coordinate 47,536 downwards.
CATGATAGTTTGGTTCCGTTTTAGTGTTATACGAGTTGTCTAACTAATATGTAAGTTAATAATTGCATATAGTGGCTATTTTGTGTCAGTGAAGGTTGCAAATTGAATGTGTAACTTCTCAGAACATTGTTCTAACCACGTGAATATTTCAACAATGGTAGGTGTACTATATTATTTATAAACATAAAGAGAATTGCTTTGATTTTACGTGTGAGTAAACGTAGAAGTACGTTAAAATTAATAACCTTTGGATTGTGAGATTCTACTGCTGCAAAAGCAGATTCACAAACGTTTCACTTATTTTTGGTATGTTAAATGTTGAAAATATTTATTTAATTTTTAAATTAGTTTAACGAATACAAATGGAATTCGGAACTAATTCGCAAACCAATGTTGACAGAGGCACTAATCGGGACTGCAATCAATGTACAACCCTTTTTGCAAACGAATCCTTTGATGTAGAGCCCGAACATGAAAATCGTAATCATTTAAAATTAAAGCTGGGGGTTTTAGGAAAATCCTGTTATTATTTTATAGCTATGCTAATAAATATGGAAAATGTCTGTCTCTGAAAATGCCACTGAACGCGTTTCCAGTTTAACCAGCCAGAAAAATATTGTATTGTGTGATACATTTTTGAATAAATCCAAACATTTATTTATTTTTAACTATATTTTCGTTTTCATTGTAAGGCGAATGTAGATAGAAAGAAGAAAATTTTTCTGTTAAATGTTTACCGAGACAGCTGAAGAAGGTGTAGTTCTTGTGTTGCATGTTTTAATGTAAAAAAATATACGGTGCAGTTGTAGTTCTAAATAGAATTCTATATTTAGGTGGCATATTGTTATTTCTTGAAATATGAAGCAAACGGATAGTGATAGTTAGATCCTATAAGGCAGTCTGTGTAGCTTTAGTTATAATACAAAACGTTACACAGAATTCATAAAGGTGTGTCAAGCAACTCAAACCCCAACGTACGCCAGATACAAAAGACTAAGAAACGTAATAACTGTAGCATCTTAACTATGAGGCTTGTTCAACTGAAACCCATCTTTGATTAAAATAGCTTTGAAAACAAATGCAACAATTCAAATGACATTACTTAATGTTAGTAATGTTTGTAAGCAACATATTAATCCATTTCTGGCGTTTGAATTTAATTCTGACTGTTAAAACTTCGATTTTGAAATGGCGTTTGTTGTTGAAAATCCGTCCAAGTTAGATCAGCGTGCGGTCCTACAATTTCCATACGCTGAGGGTATGCAGCCATTACAGATTCATACGCGAATGCAAGCAGTGTATGGAAATGCATGTATTGCGTACCGAACTGTGAAGGAATGCTGCCAAAAATTTAAGAATGGAAAAGAGGGGACTTATGATGGGCCGCGACCAGGTGCACGGTGTACTGCATTAACAGAAAACAATATGGCTTTATTAGAGAAAATCGCCAAATTGCACTTAGAGAAATTCATAAATTGTAGGTACAAGTGTAGGATCTGCCCATAGTATTGTTCGTAATTTGGGTTACAGCAAAGTTTGTTCACAATTGATTCCTCGTCACTTGTTAATGAACAAACATGCTTGCGAATGGGCTTATCTCTGCAACACCTCACAGATTATAGGCAAAATGGTGATGACTTTCTTCTGTCAATAGATGCTGGTGACGAAACTTGGTGCCATTACTACGAACCATTCAGTAAGTTATCGTCGATGCAGTGGAAACATTCAAGTTCACCACCACCGAAGAAGTTTAAAGCACAACCTTTTGCAGGCAAGGCGATGTTAACATTTTTTTCGATCATGAAGGACCCTTGTTTATAGAGTTTAAGAAACTGGAGTAAATGTCATTGCAAATCTGTGAATGAAACTTTGAACGAGCTTCCTCAAGCAATAAGACGGAAACGTCCAGGAAAACTTACGCGTGGGGTTATTTTGCTGCATGACAGTGCTAGGCCTCATGTTGCTAATGTGGTAAAAGAACATCTTCAACGAAAGAAATGAAGGGTTTTAGAGCATCCACCCTATAGCCCGGATCTATTGCCTTGCGATTTCAATATTTTTGGACCGTTAAAAAAGGCCTTAAAAGGTGGGCATTTTGAGTCTGACGCAGAAGTACAGATAGCTGTGGAAGACTTCTTCAATCAGCGGCCAGAAGAATTCTACGTATGCCATTTTTTAATTCATCAATACCTTGTATTGGAATATTTGTATAAATTTTTGATTTCAGGTATCCCCAAGCAAAGAAGTCGTTGGGCGACAAATCTGCAGAACGCGGGGGCCACGGTACGGGACCAAATTTGCCTACCCAACGTCCCGGAAACCTGTCGCTTCGAAAGTTTCTTATAGCATTCGTGGAATGCGGAGGGGCTCCGTCCATCTGAAACCACGGGTCATCGATGTTTAAGTTTTCTATTGCCGGAATTATGTCATTCCCTAATAGTTCTAAAAATTTGGCTATAATGATATTACCATCAATAAACTATGGACCGATAAGCTTATTTTCAACTATTATTAGTCATACGTTAACTTTCTCAGTGTATTGACTGGGAGTTAAGTTTTGTAAATGGCGGTTAGGGCGGGACCAATATCTAAGGAATCAGATTAGCAGGATAATCGATAGTGAATAGAGGAGGAATTATAATGCACACCGAAAATTTTGTGAATTGACTTCTCCATTTATTGTGAAAGTTGCTTCATCACTGAAAACTATCTTATTTAAAATGTATTCATGTTTATTTAGCAAATTAAAGAAATTTTTCCAAAAGATTGTTCTTTTTTCTTTGTCTTCATCGAATAGTTGTTGGTGATTAGAAAATTTGTACGATTTATATTTAAATTCTTTTAGTGTTATAAATACCAAGGTTTTAGAACCATTAAGATGTGAAACTATTTCTCGTAGTGATACCATGGGGTTTTCTTCAACGTAGCATAAAATATTTAACTTCATTTAAAACGTGATTACTTTTAGTTCTTATTTTACGGGAATTTATTACGCATCTCTCTGATTTAAATTTTTTAACAATTGTTTGTATGGTTCGAATACAAGGAATAGGTCTTTCTGAATATTTTACTGAAAATAAGTTTATCACAGTTCTGTTACCATTCTGATACCACATTAACATTTCCACTTTTTCGTCTTTACTGTATATGGTTGTATAAAAAACGCACTAAGACACTAAATAAAAAGAAATTTTATTTTATAACATTGAATTAATTTGATTGTTTTAGCCACAGCATGCTTTTGTTTTTCTTACAAAAATTGAAATTCGAAAAATTTAGTTTTCTCTATAGTTGGTTGCCTACATAATAGGCGTAATTGATACATTCTTTTTCAAGTATACATAGACAATTACTTGTACAGTGTATACTAAAAAGAAAAATTCCTTGTATACAGGGTGTTTCGAAATTCCCGCACACGGACTGTGGGATGGCGATATGCGACAAAAACTAAACAAAAAATTCCTCTACTATTTTTCCACCAGACCACGATTTCCCGAGCTACCCCGGTTTTAAAAATCTGAAAATCGCAGAAAAAATTGTTGAATCTCAACTTCTGATTGTTTAATCAATTGGTTAAACTTAATAATAACAAATTTATAAAAATAAAAGAAGGTTCAAACTATAATTATGACGAGTACGTAATTACAACATTTGTTTAAAATGTCCGCCGTCTGCTATTAAACAAGCTTCAGCACGTTGTTGTACTGCTCGAACATGCATGACGTTAGATCGGGCGAACGAGGCGGCCAAGCAATTGGACCGCCTTTGCCAATCCAGTGGTCGGAAATAATAGTAGAGGTAGTCAGGTACAATTAACGCGAAATGAGAGCCCGCTCCATCGTGCATAAACATCATATTTTGGCGTGCATTTAGAGCTAGGAATTCCAGGACATCTTGTTGCAGGAAATTTAAACAATTTTGTGCGTTTACGCGATTGGGCAAAATGTGGATGAACTAAAAAAAGGGAATGGAATGGATAGAAATAAAAGAATAGGAAATTACACTTAAATGTCTTATCAGTCGATCACCTAATAATCCACCCCATACATTTAAACCGAAGCGGTGTTGGTGATTTCTAATCCTTGTTGAATATGGATTTTCATTATCCCGAAGGTGCTCGTTGTGTACCTACGTTGAAAATACCATCACGCGTGAACAAACATTCGTCCGTCCAGAGAATGGAATCTCGGAAATTAAAGTCATGTTCGTGATGATCGAGGTACCATTCGCAAAATCGAAAAATAGTGGTCTGATGGAAAAATGGTTTGTTTAGTTTTTGTCGCATAACACCATCCGTCCGTGTGCGCGAATTTCGAAACACCCTGTATACATAGTAGTATATAATTATATGGCGCCCCGGCAGTATGAGTAATGCCAAATTTATCACTCTACAGCAGACACACAAAACACATGAATTCTAGTGAAATGTTGAAGTACCATTTTGATTAAAGAAAAAAAATTATCAAATGATTGAAAAACTATCATGAACAATTGAACAAAACATTTTTTGCTCTAAGGACTTCTTGAAAAAGTTTTAGCCAAAACAGTTTTTCTCCAAAATCAATATAACAGCAGAACATTCGTGTCTCCATATTTACTCACTCCACACGGGGATTGTAGTTAAAATTATTTAAACTAACGTATAATATTTCAATTTAATGCAAGTAATTGTTGTAAAAGTTGTAAAATGACATATTTTTAGAAACCTACGTGAATTTAATGAAATCTGTTTAAACCCCAATATGTATTTCGCGTATTTCATGTAAATGTATGATAGCTGCGTACGAAGTATTACTCCAAAAAAACACGTACATGCATAGAAATCATATTCCTAATTCTAACAAACGGGTTTCACTTTAATCCCTTGAAATTTATAGGAATCAGAGGTTTAGCCTACATATTGGTATTTCTGTTTTCTGTTTCTATTTGGCTGTGTGTGCTATTTTCCCGCGTCAAACATGTTTGATATTAAGACATCCATATTATTATTTAAAGTTTTAGCACTTCTGAAATGGGGAAACCCTACTGGATCAACTGACATGGCGGAAGGGAGTTAACATTTAATGCTAAAAGAAGCACGTTTTCAGAACACTCCAGACGTAATAAAAAGCAAACGAATTAAAAATTTAAACTTACTTGACAACCGCAGAAAGGTAGAAAAAGTGATACATAAATCATAACCTAACTCTTTATTCTTGCTTATTGATATTGATGGGAACGGCATTAGTTTCTTCTACTTAACGGGGAAACAGTATTAGTCATTCAGAAAAATGAGTTTAAAAACGAATTATTTCCACAGTGTAATTAATTCTTAGTCAAATTCACGCAAGACCACAAAACTATTAAAATTAAATTAAAGGTGATCTAAAATAATTAAACGACATGTATAATAAATTAGCCACGCCCTGTCCAAGTATCTGTAATTTTTTTCCTTCCAAAGTTCAAGTTCAAGTTCAAGTTTTACCAGAGCTGTAATTGCTTCCTGAAACAAATTAACCTGTACGGCTTTTACGTGATGCAAGTGCGTTAATTGTAATTTAATAGGGATTTAACCCAAGTCGTGGAAATTGTTGTAACACACGAACGCATGTCTCTAAATTAGGGAATTACGGCGAAAAACTACCGCATGTGCAATTTTCAACCGGCAACGTGCAAATTCGGCCGCGCCCTTGTGTGAGTTCCTCCTTATGTTAATGTTCCGTGGGCAGGTCTGTATTGGCGATTTAAAGTATTCGTAGACATTAAAATATATTTTTCTATACGAGACCGCGGAAAATAAAAACTCGATTGGGTGTGTGCGAGGTCGTAGATGAGGTATAAAACGCTGGTGTTGCGTCGTAATGGTATCATTTGTCCGGTTGTTAACGGCCCCCTATAAACACAACAAAATGAACTCTATGGTAAGTACCACCTGAAAATCTCGTTGAATCTCCTGTTTTACCCAAAATGATTATTTCAGAGCATTGTCGTTCTCTGCGTTGCTCTCGCGGTCGCTAGCGCTGGAGTAATCGCTCCCCTCGCCAACGTCGCCGCCATTGCTGCCCATGACACCCCCATCGTTGCCCCAGGAGTCATTGCTCCAGGTGTGCTTGGTGCCGGTGTAATTGCTGCACGTGCTGGACTTATTGCTAGCCCTCTTACCGCCAGCGGATACCCTCTCCTAGCTGCTGGATCTGGAATTGAAGGACAATACCTCCATGATGCCAGAGGAAACGGTCTCGATGGCCAATACGTCCACGACTTCACCGAAACTTTGTACGACAATGGTCAATACCACGGTGAAATTTACCCCTGAACAACAAAACAAAGAACTGTTACATACTAGGTCTGATTTTCCAATTCTTCAGTTACAATGCTCGCTATTTTACTGATACACTGCCTGAGTCATCTAATTATTATAATTATTTTATTGTTACTTAGGGTATCTCTCCCGTGTTTATACTGTGTATATTAAATTTTTAATAAAAATACGAAAAAAATACTATGATGTAGAACTTCCTTTCCTACATTGTAGAAAACATAAATTTCCTTAAATCGTGAAAGGGTGAATTAGAGTTGGTGTTTAAAATCGTCCCATTCGCTTTACTTTAATATAATAATATAAATTTCCGATGTATAAGAACGAACTTCTAAGCACAAAAAAACTAAAAATAATAATTACTAATGCCTAAAAGTATAGATAAATAAGTAATTAAACAAAATCTTAATATAACCACCACAAATACTTTACAAGGTGAATAAAAAGTGAGGAAGAAGTAAGGAGGATTGTTAGCTGCAAAAAATTCTTACAGAAATTGAAAGCCTAATTATGTATTTCCCAGAATTTTACATATTTAAATTTTTTGTGGACGTCGCACCCTCAATTTATGACGCAAAGTTTCTTAAATGGCAAGCTATATTTTTTGCGGCACAATTGGATAGTATTTGTTGTTCTTTTTACAAACATGTAAAAATATCACTAGGTTGCATAAGAAAATTTTTAAGAAAAAGCAAGTTTAACGTCTGAGCCTGCTATTCGTAGTAGTTGTAAACGTTCCTGCTTTTATCATAAAATATAAACAATATAATAATAATGACAAACCAAATAGACTACGTATTGATAAATAAACGATATCGCAATTCCATCAAATCGGCCAAAGCATACGCGGGCGCAGATGCAGCAACTGACCACAATGCAGATAATAAAATTCGAAGCACGATTAAAGAAACTAACATCGCAACAGAACAAAAAACAACTACAAATATCACAATTAAAAACCAAACCAACAAAGATTAATTAACGGTGAAAATTAATAAACAACTAGAAAAAATAGAATCTGAAGGGAGACCCAAGTAATAAATGGGGATCATTCAAAAACGCAATAATGATCCCAAGTAGAGAAATATTAGGAAAACCAAAGGTTAATATCACAAATAAAACATGGATGACGGATGAGATACTGGAATTGATGGAAAACAGAAGGCAATATAAGAAAGAAAATAGGAGAAGCCAAAGAGAAATGGTACACAGATAAATGTGCAGAAATAGAACAATTGCAAGCAAGACGATGATTTTAACTTGCACAAGAAGATAAAGGAAATGGCGGGTATAAGAAAATCAAATAAAAATAATATCCTACTATATATAAATGGTAAAATAATTCCCGACATCAAAGGAAAATTAGAAAGATGGAAAGAGTATATCCAGAAACTATTCGAAGATGGAAGACAACAAGAAACAATAGAAGAAAACATAAGAGAAAATACAGAAAATACAGAACAAGACAGTGGCCCATATATAACAAAAGAAGAGGTAATACATGCAGTAAAGTTGGCAAAATGCAATAAGGCCCGTGATCTTGATGAAAATACAGCTGAGATAATAAAACTAATCACAGATGAACAAATAGGCGTATTGATGGATTTATCTAATACAATATATAAGACAGGCATAATTCCTACAGAATGGCTTAAATCGACATTCATAACTTTACCCAAAAAAGCTAACGCAAGAGAATGCAACGATCATAGGACAATTTGTTTAATGAGCCACGCTCTCAAGATATTCCTGAAGATATTACATCAAAGAATTTTCAGGAAGTTAGAACAAGACCTTAGTGAAACCCAATTTGGTTTCAGGAGAGCAGCGGGCACAAGAGAAGCCCTGTTCGCATTGAATGTGTTAACTCAGAAATGTATGGATATCAGTCAACTAATATATGTTTGCTTCCTCGACTACAATAAAGTATTCGACAAAGTCCGCCATAACTACCTCATTCGACTACTTAAAGATAAAAACATAGATATGAAAGATGTCAGAATAATAACTCGATTGTATTTTAACCAAACTGCTAATGTAAAAGTGAATAATGAGTTATTAGAAGAAATACAGATATAAAGAGGTGTAAGGCAAGGATATCTACTTTCGCCTTTACTCTTTAACCTATATTCATGAGAAATAATCAAGAAAGCACTGGAAGATATCAATTGGGATTAAAGTTAATGGGAAATGTAAAAATAATATCAAATATGCAGATGACACTATACTTATTGCAGAGTCATTAGAAGATTTACCGCGAATGTTAGACCAAGTAGTCGAAAGTAGTGAATAAAATGGCCTGACACTAAATATCAAAAAGACCAAATTTATGACAATCACAAAATCACAACAACGACAAGATAATATATGGATTGGAGGGGATCAAGTGGAAAAGGTACAAAAATACAAATACCTGGGAACAATTGTCAACGAAAACAAAAAATACACAGAGGAAATTAGATCAAGAATCGGTCAGGTCAGGACCATATTTAATAAAATGAAAAATGTATTATGCACATAACAGAGACCTGAGCTTACAGGTGAGAATCAGAATGTTGAGATGCTATGTGTTTTCAGTAGCATTTTATGGAATGGAAGCTTAGATGACGAAGAAAAACATCAGTGATCGATTAAAAGCATTTGAGATATGGATATATCGAAGAATGTTGACAATAAGCTTGGTGGACAGAGTAACGAATGATGAAGTACCCAGAAGAATGGAGAAAGAAAAAGTATTAAACACAATTAAGATAAGGATATTGCAGTATCTAGGTCATGTGAAGCGAGGATAGAAATATGAAATCTTACAAAATCTAGAAGGGAAAATACAAGGTAGAAGAAGTACAAGAAGAAGACGCATCTCCTGGTTGACTAACCTGAGACAGTGGTATAATTGCAGCTCCATTGAATTGTTCGGAGCAACAACGTCGAGAATACAAACAGCCATAACGATAGCCAACCTTCTAAGAGGAGACGGCACTTAGAAGAAAGTAAACAATATATCACAGAATGTATTCTAAATCAGTGGTATTCAATCTCCTTTTTTCCACACAACATTGTACCCCCAAATTTGTTGGTGCAGTTCAAATGGTATTCGTGATTGTGGGATCACAATATTATTAGCGCCCTAACGAGCACAGTTGCAAGATTTCATTGTTGAGTAGAGTAGGTCAGACATTAAAGATGTTTTAAAATTTAAAAATATTGCGAAAATTTCTTTGTCCAGTGGATGTAAAATAATTGCAAAATAGTAGAATCTACACCATGTGTAACTACTAGCTATTATTTTGCTACCCTGTATAGAACTTTAGAAATAGAAAACAATATAAGTTCGCTCTGGAAAGAAACCGTTTCTTGTAGCTCATTCATGAAATACGTATACAATTTTACGTACCCTCTAGCATGTCTCGGCATACCCCCGGGAGTACGCGTACCCCCGTTTGAATATCACTGTTCTAAACTAAACTAATAATAAAGGCTCCATCATGAATGTTCCTTACTTTTTATTCACTTGGTATACAATACATACAAATTGCTAAACTGCTAAATGCATTCTGTACCTTTACGTATTTATTCATAGCTGTGTTGTATGAAAATCTATAAGCCTAAACTGCTAAAATTTAAACAATTTCGGCTATAGATAAACAATACGTAAACCCGTAAAAAGTCAAAATTATTTGTTGCAGGACGTATTCTAAAATAAGGGAAAGCGACAACACCAATAGGAATACGATTTCATCATCTTTACCAAATAAATCTTCGAGCTCCAGGAATAATGGCGTAAGATAATGACCACACATAATTTTAAAAAATTCATCGGAAATCTAACAGCAAACTATTGAACAATTCAAGTATTTAGTTTTAAAGGAAAAAAAAGTAGATCCGAGTTGGATTTAGAAGAGAAAAGACTTGCAGTAGAAGAAAAGAGAATACGTTTGAAAGAAGCAGGCCTTATATCAGAAAAAACAAAGCGAGAACGAAGGTTGCAAATAGAAATAATATCCAGATTAAGTGGTTCATTATAGTTATTTGTATACTTAGGCCGCGAAATCATTCTTTAACGTACCGAGAGGAAGATTGCCGCCGAGGCCGCTTGCGGCCGAGGCAAGGCAACCTCGAGGTCGTTAAAGAATGACGCGGCCGCAGTATAAACAACATTTTTTGTGCAATTGTGTAGAATCCTCAATAATTATTGATGAAATTTTAAAAATTATAATTTTCGGCGTAAATAGAAAGACGGGCGGCTTTCATGTTACCATGGAAATGAGATAAATAATAAATAATTTCTAAAAACTGTCCATTCTCATGTGTCAAAATAAATATGTATGTATGTATGACATTCAGTTTAACGGCCGTCGCTATGACAGCGGCCGCGAAAGTAACTTTTACGGCCGTCGCTAATGACAGCGGCCGCGAAAGTAAATTTTACGGCCTGCATGGCGTACGCGAAGTTGTTACTTCGCGTACGATTGCACAAAATAGTAGTTTACGTAACAAGTCCCGAAAGTGGTCTTTTACTGGACGAGTGGGCAAATTGCAGGGCGAGCCGCAGGCGAGTCTTGCAAGCCCGCGAGTCCAGTAAAAGCACTTTTGGGACGTGTTACGTACAATATTTTTTTTAAAACGGGCATTGTTGTACCATAAACTTCATATTATTATTATTATGTCACCTTTTCAACTAAACGTCAAAATATGTCAAGTTATTTTATAGTTTTAAAAAATACCGGTTACTATAGAAACCAATTGATAAATAAAAATGAGTCCGGTAAAAGCTTTTACCGGACTCTCACAATAACTTTCTGGCCCGGTCCGACAAAATGAGATTTTCTGACCTAAAAATAAACCGGAAAGCACTAATTTCTGGCCGGTTTTAAAAAAACTAATAAATGTATATATCATCAATAATAAATGCAAATTTTCGAAAAAGAATACTAACTACGTGTTCCATATGTTAAGCGTTTAAATATTCTTCTAATGTTGAAGACACAATAATAACATAGTAAGCAGTTTGACTTTCATATGAACAAGTATGGCAGTTTGTTAAAATTGTAGCACTTTTGTATTTGCCGTTAACATCTTGTAGTAGCAACTTCTGATTTTTGTAAGTTCAAGACTGCAAACAGATATATTATTTTTCAAAAAACCCCTTTCAACTGCCTTCCACAGGGAACTTACACCATTATTAATATGAAGTTGTGGCTGTCCCATACAGTTCCTATCTGTGGCCATATGGGAAAACGGCAAATTGTTCTAATAGTAGATACAAATTTGAATCTCTGAGTATACCTGCATCATGTCGTCTTCCAGCCACAATACTAAATAAATTTACCACAACGCCATTGATACACACTACTGTGACATCTTTTGTATCCTATATAATAGTCTTCTAGCAAGTGCGTGGTTAACTAGCACGAGTACTGGTTAAACAGTATTCAAAGCTGAGCAACGATCCGCGTTGTGACCTCTTGGATGGGTTACCGAAATCTTCGCTCTCACGTCGCAACCCGCGGTGCCTCGGAGAGTACTTCAAACCCTTGGTCCTCCTGGCTTAGTGAACCACATCACTAACTACCTCAAACAGGGTTACACTAGCAGCTGGGTGCTGAACTGCCTTGGGGGCTCCCCGCAATCATTTGCCATATGCAATTTATTTATTTTATAGTCTTCTTGACTCAATGATGGTGGATACTGCATTAAACCAATATCTAAATAAATACCGATTTAGCCATGGCGAGTTATGCAGCTTCTCTAAGATGTACGGTTTATTCTAATTAACACTATCCATAACAGCGTTTAAAATACTAGAAAGGTTGGGAGCCGAGAGTCGAAATCTACTTTGTAAATCCACCAACCTATTAGGATACGCCAAACATCTCACAATCAGATATATACACCACTTTCATATATCGTTTTTCTGTTTTAATTTCATTTAGCATGCCAAAGAAATTTGACAAGCTTTGCATATGTTTTTCAATATTTTTCTGAGGTTAATCTCTCTACGCTTATTCCTCCATAAGTAACTTTACAACGGAAATGTAATACATTGAGCAAAATTAGTTTCCCAAATATTCGTCAGTTATACGAGGAGTGTTCAAATGTAAACAGAAATGTATTTATAGTGGGATATTATATTATTATATTATTTATACACCGAACTGGGTAATACCTTCAAGGAAAGAAGAACTCTTTGGGTTGCATGCGCATCTACTCAGCTTCGATAACGTTGTTATTTGACTGAAATCTGAATTCTTTTAGTGGGCCAATCAAATAAGAATCGAAGGAAGCAAAATCAGGCCTGTAAGCCGCACGCGGAAGAAACTCCTAAGTTTATTTATCGTTTCAATAGTTCTTGCAGCGGTATGAGAGCGAGCATTGTTTTGGAGAAAACCAACAGAACGTTGTTTTCTCTTTCGTTTGTTCCTTAACTTTATCAAGCAAAAGTGTCCAATATTAGTCTGCATTAATTGTACGACCTTATGTAAGGAAATTTACAAACAGAACCTCTTGAAAATTCCAAACAAAAAAGGTTGGCATTACTTTACCAGCTGACAACAAAGTTTTTGCTTTCTTTGTCTTAGGAGATGTGGTGTGGTACCACAGCATGCGTTTTGACTTAGGAGTACAATAATGTAGCCAGGTTTCACAAGTTGTCAGAATTAAGTATAAAAGTTTGTACTTGTCCCCATAACCCATAACTCTGCAGTCAAGAAGAAGCGATTTACAAACGACTCAATTTGTGTTCCTTAGTCCACAAGCGCTGAATCCACATGGCAGCCACTCTACGATACTTTAGATTGTTTTTTATGTCTTCAACACTACACCGCCAACAATTTCTAAATTGTGAGGAAGTTGAAGAACTGTTACTTTTTTATCTTACTACTTGCTTGCATTGGCTGTTTTCACGATTAACCGAGGCTGCAGATCGTTGCACATGAGGTTCCGTTTTACACGAATTCTCCCATCTCTAAAAGATTTCGACTACTAATACACCTGATTTTTAGAAAGACATTGATCGCCGTATTGTGCTCGCACCTCGTAAGAATATCAACCGACTTCACACTTTTATTTATAAGAAATTTGACAATTATGCGCTGTTCTAAGTTATAAATTACAAAGAAGAGAACTTTTCGATATCGTAACTGTAACTGTCAAAACGATATTATAGCGAACCACTTGCCATGGATATGTTAGCAACAGTCACGGGCCAACCTTCAATTATTTTTAATTTTTGGAATTCTTTTCATATATTGAAAACGTCAATTCATGTAAAAAAAAACTTTGAAGAGCCATATTTCCTTAACGGTTCCAAATTTTAAAAAGATAACTAGGTAATGTGTTATAACCTCATGTATACGTTGTTAAAGTTTTTCGCACAAGTTTAGAATCACTCTGTATAATGAATATAAAGCGATGTTATTATTACAGGTGTAAACTATTAAGTGTTAAGTGAACGTCTTTTTAAATATAAAATGTACAAATATTTAAATGTAATTGCATAGTTATGACGAGCGTATAAACTGCATATTTTTCCGTGCTGTAGCAATTATGAAGCAGTGACATATACGTTAAGCATTTTTCGTGGTATTATTTAGGAAAGTAAGAAGCCTTGAACAAGTTCTTATAACAATCAAGTTTAAATGACAGTGTACAAAACCGGATAATCCCGGCTTCCGGGACTGCTCTAGTTTTCATGGTAATCCACAGAAATGGTTTCGAGCTATAAATTGTCATACAGATACATGTGAGATCATTGTTTAGTGCTATTTTTATTTAGCCCAAGGGCCAGGGTAAATGAAAAATGTGAAACAGTTAACAGTTGTAGCTGACGCAACATTGTTTTAGTTTACTACGCGTGTTCCATATAAGTAGACGAATAAATTAGTTCAGAATCCAGTAATTAAAATATGTCTGTATGACCAAAAACATTCTTCAAATGAAAAAATACTAATTCCACTTATAATGGTGGAAAATTTATTAACTAAGAATAATAGTTTTTTCTGGTTAAGTAAGCCCATCGTGAAATTTTTTAATATAAAAAGTGCATAAGCATAACGTAAGTTTTCCTACATAAATAAAATAGTCTTGCATAATCTATTTTAATCAGCGCCATCTAACCGCGAAGACCTCAAATTAAACAAAAAAGGCGGGAAAATTTGTTAACCCCACTTTATCACTAAATCAAAAGTAGAGTAGACATATTTCAAATGCCGAAGAAATTAGTACAGGACCTACATTTTGTTAGTTTTATTAATTCTGTATGAGTTAACATCAAGGTAATCTACTTTCATTTACACTACGATATATGAACTATTGTTGTAATTTAATTGGTACGAGAAATTTCTAATGCTGTGTATAACAGCAGACTGCTAATTACATATGTATTCTAGTTAATTTCCAACTAAAATTTCTAATTATAATCATAACTTCTACTACAAATGACAGTTGTAAAGTCAGCCTGTGACATGTATACACTTAAATAGTAAGCAGAATATTAAACTTGTCTTGGTAATTTAAAATGTGATTGTTCTTCTCTCAACAATATATTAAATTCGCTTCTATACTTCCTAGATTCGAAAAATGGCATCCAAGTGAGTTTACTTCACCACAGCATCTCACTGAACGAAATGTATAATAGATAGTCATTACATTTTAACTATATTTTTTCACGAATAGCACACTACCACAAAAGATTTTGTTTGCTTCAGAATAAATTCATACTTTACATAACAGGAAATAACTAATAAAATACAGAGCGACAAAAAGTATAAAACATTACTAATGTTATTTTAACAGTTATAAAGTAGGATAAATGGAAAGAATTTCGATGATTTTAAGGCCACTTCCAATTCCTAATCCAATTTCTAATGGCACTACCGGTCTAACCAGCAGTAGTGAAATATTTGGAATTTGAAATAAAATACTCTGTATTTTTTGTAGGTTATAATGTTAGCTTTGAAAAGTATAACCATGTAAATGCTTAAAATCGCCCATAACCAAGACATTTCAACTCCGATTTTTCGTATTTAAACTCAAAATACTGTGAAACAAACCAATCAACATAACAATAAACAGCAACTGTTAACTCACAAACTGTGAAGTTATGTGAGATGATATCGACAGTCACTAAAATGGCTTCGAATTCAAGATTCATTTCAAACGTGATTCACAGAATTTCAACAATGTTATCCCAATGAGGCTGCAAACTTCACTTATAACAATTTCTAACAAGCTGCCAAGATTATTGTATATAATGTTAGAGAAAGTGGAAGTGTTGAAAGGAAAAAGGGATCAGGAAGATCTGTGAAAAGAACTGCGGAAGTTATTAATAATGTTAGGGATATCATGGAAGCAACTCCTTCTAAGCCAATCAGAAAATTAAACCTAGAAATTGATTTGTCATGCGGTACTTGTCGAACAACTTAAAAAAAGATTTGAACATGTTTCCATACAAAATACAAAAGGTTCATCAACTTTTACCGCGTGATTCCCAACCTAAAACAAATTATTGTCACTGGTTTTTAAAAAAACATAAATAATAATGATATTGGATTTTACTTGTTCAGCGATGAAGCCTGGCTTCTCCTCAATGGGTATCTTAACAGACGAAATATGAGAATATTGGCAACAGATAATCCGCATATGTTTGGGGAAACACCGTTACATCCACAAAAGATCAGTTTATTGGTCGCTGTTTTAAGAAGACGAATTGCTTTTTGCAGAAAATATAACAGCTGATTATTATCTTCAGAATATCTTAACACCCTTTTACAATAAACTTCATGATGATGAAATTAGAAATGGTTACTTCCAGCAGGACAATGCTACAGCACATACTGCTGATGGTGCCATATACTGTTTACAGGAATTTTATGATGATCGGTTAATTAGTAGACATTTGTTTCCAAGATCACCCGCTCTTACAGTTCCAGGCATATATTTAGTAATAGATCACACAATCTAGAAGATTTATAAAATGTTATTTCACAAAAGTTAGTTGAATTCACCCCTGGTGAATGTGTTTGAAAATCTTAAGATAAGAGTGCATATGAGTTTAGAAAAAAATGGTCAACATTTTCAACATCTTCTCCTTTATGTACTTTGTTCTGTTAATGTGTATGCAACAATTCAAGTTTAAATAAACGTTTATTTACATACATAGCTCATAACTGTATAACCTCACTACTTTGATCACAGCGACCGCAGAACACTTGAGACGGCAATGTAACCTTGAATATAGATAACTAAAAGTAGAGACAAACACTGTTAATTTTAAATGTCTATTAATCAATTAAATAAATAACACAATGAAATTTGAAATGCAAACTGTCAATTATTAATGCATGACAGTTTATAATTTTTACATCTTTATAATTACCGATTCATCTAACACAAGACTTTAAAATTCTTTGGCTTGGGTTTTTATTGCTCTCATGGTATTAGCTAAATATTGTTTCACCAAGATAACGTATTGTGCCGGTGCACCATTGTGCTGAAAATAGCATGTACTCCCAATTTAATGGTAGATTCTGTACATAGCCTTGGATGTAGTTTCTTTAAAAGTTTAAATTTCTTTCTGTTGACATAAAAAACTCGTTCGACAATATAATATTCTGCTTAATTCCTATTTCAAGGCTGTGGATTTTCGGTTGATTGTTTTTCCTATAAAATATCCCATTAATTGAAAAATTACGTTCGTCCAACTGCAGAACGATATTTATCGAATAACAGAAAACCTTTCAAACTCCCGTAAAATTTTCTTATAAGGCGATTTGGTTTAAATAGAACAAAATGAGAAGAAGAAAAATGTGTTAGCTAAGCGTAACTTATATAATATTAAGGAAATACAGGGAGGTCTATTTAAAATTCACCAATTGCTCCTATTCCTGATAACCAACACTGTAATTAAAAATGAATTAAAATATATCGAAACTTCTTCCATTTAACCTATTTTGTAACTCTGAAAATGAAAAAGCTTGTAATAGTAGTCAAACTATCACTGGCACTATGTATATGCAATGCGCTTCAGTTACTAAATCGGTACTGACATTTGCGAATTAAAGGATATTTTTCAGCGTGTTGAATACAATAATTATTATTTCATGCAATTTTATTGTTGGTTGTGTTTTTCCACAAAACGTAGACAATAAACAGCCCTTTTTACGACTAATTAACGCATATTTTTGATGGACTTGATTTTATTGTACCACAATTGGGTAGCATTTAAGAGTGAATATTATTTTTGCAATGAGAACAAGTTCAATGGAATAAAGACTCGTTAGTATCTCAATTGTAAACAATTGCGCAAAATCCTGAATCACTATGTCAAACTATTTTGAAGGACAGGAAGTGATATCAGAAAGAAGGGTAATGGACGGTCATCACTGCTAGGGAAATAAAACTCTTATTATAAATTATATAATTTTACATGTACTAATATCTTTCTTTTATATAGGTAATAGTGAGGTTATGTATGCGATACTTATGCTTGTCGATTACGTGAGTTGTTCAAGTAACGTAACCTCAAGGCATCCATTTCTGCAAACTAAGCAAAAATCTGCAAATCTTTATTTTTTGTCAGTCACGTAAGCCTAAATATGGTTTGACATGCGTTAACGTTAGTGAAACGTCTCATTACTCTACTACATGCTAATTCTTAATTTTCTTTTTTTTTTTTTAATATCACTGCTGATTTACAATCTACTCTTAGATACATTGAGTAATAAATAAATATGCTGAGGGAATAAACTTGAATAGAGAAGTCATCCATCGACGACACTCTCATAATTTTCTCTATATCTTGTAGTGGATTGTGCAAACTGTTCTTAGCTAGAATTGATAAGCAGAGTGGAACAGAATTAAATGCTTGTGACGGGGTCTAACTCTAATTGTACGGAGTACCTAATACTGGAATTAATCTTGCCATCATCTGACGTATAAAACGGAGCAAGGTAAATCAATACTTCTTAGCAACTGTACAAGTAAGAAAAAGCTTTATCCAAGAAAGCTTGACAAATATGTTCTTTGACCCGGAAAACGACGAAAAGACTTCGGTATTATCTGTCTCCTTTATGACGGAAAATATTACTTGTCTACATTGCGGAAGAAATCCCGATTCTTGATGTTTGTTAACCATTATGAGTTTTCAATTTGCTTCGAAATTAACAACGTTCTGAGTATTCTGAATTCTCGAGTCTGATAATTTTGAGAGGATAATTTATTACAAGATTGCTATTGAGTTAATATATAGGATCCGGAAGGAGGAAGAAGCGGAAACAAATTTTTTTGGGAAGGCAGACGTCTAGGCGGCTTCTATCAGCCAAAATAACAATTTCCTAAAACGTACTCAGAAAGGCTCGTGAATAACTTAAAGTCAATTTGTTGAGATGGCTAAAACAGTACTTCCTTATGTAAAGCTATGAATTGGAACAGGAAGTAACAGCAAATAAATTATTATTGTTTTTTTTTTAAATATAAAATGTTGTTTAAGCGTCAACTATTATGCAACTCCGTTCTATCTTACATTGTTCGCACAACAGACAACCATAACGTTCGTTTGCAATAATTACACGTGATGTGGTGATCAGATTTTGCTTTACTGTAGATTATTTTTCTTGCATGTGACTAATGGGTACTAGATTGTTGTAATTATTACAATACTTAGCAATTTAAATTAGGTGTAATTTAGATTTCTTTGGTTGGAAACGATAGTATACATTAGAACGATTTTCTGGTAACGAATTCTACTAAAAGTATTTTAAGAAAGGGAAAGTTGATGGATTCATAAAACAAACATTTTAGCGGCACGTAAGCCAATACCAAGTTTTAGTAACGTTTGAGTATGATGTACCTTATTACCTAATATCCGCAGTAGATTTTAGTGGTTTCCTAATAGTGCTCTTTGTGATAACGCTCGCTTAAATCTTTTAAATGTTGCTTCCGTTGCGAACATAGCATTTGATAATATATAATAATAATTACAACACAATATTCACCAATAGTTATCAAATGTCACAATCGACTGGGCATTCAATAACTGCCGATTTTTTATAATTTAATTCGGCAATTTACTACCTACTTCACAGAGAGTATTATGTAAACATGATGCCGGTCTTGGGGGACTAGTAGTTAGCGCACTTGCCTTTACATCCAAGGGACGCGGGTTCAATCCGGCCAATGTAAGTGAGATTTTTCTTGCGAGGAAAAATCGGAAAGCGTGCCACTGTGGTGTGTGACAGGTTAAAATACCTACTGGAGTTGGGTTTACATACATTACATTGGAATGCAATCGGCCAAATATGACCTGAGTGCAAAGAGATGCTAGGAAACCCGCGTTCTAGATCTCGCTCAATCAAACAGGAATAACTAAACATGATAAAAGTATTAAGTTTGTAAGGGAACATCCAGCGATGATACTCCTTATTTACCATATTGCAGTAAATTACTAGGTCTGAACTTGTTTAACCTTCTTCTGAACGGACCATTGCTGTACTGTGAACCTAGTGATATTTATCAGCCAATATGTGTATTTCCTCTGTTGTAAGGGGAATTCCTAACTTTTCTTGCAACGTTTGCTTGGTGACCTATCAGGGTGCGTCTACTATCGCTCGGAGCATTTTTGACTGGAGCTTTTGTATGATTTTCAGTCTTGTTGGCTTAGCACGTCCTTATAACTGGAGTCCATCAAACCAGATGGGCTTGATTATAGTCTTATATACTAGCAGTTTATTTCTGATTGATTATTTGTATTTTCGAGCAAGAAGCCAGCACATTTGTCGATACTTAAGATGCAGTCGTGTTCGTTTGATTTTATTTCACTACCATCTCAGCTGATGTGGGTGTATAATTGATTGTTACTGTAGGTCAGGTGTTAATTCGAGTAGTAAATATGACTTGCACTAATTTCGATCGATTCATTTTAATTTGCCATCTATTGTACTATTCGTTAAGGAGATTTAGGTGTATTTTTATATTTTCAGAAGCTTCATTATGTTTAGTATCTGTTGATAGTATAACAGTATCGTCCGCGAATGTAGTAATCATGGTATCTTGTGCTTGAGGTATATCCCTTGTATATATCAACTATCAAGTACAGTACCTTGGAAACACCTGATTTTATGGGATAATGGTTATGATATGTTCATTATGTTTAACTAAGAAGTTTGTTTGGCAAAGATAGGACTGCAGCAGAAGGTAAATAATTTCTGGATAGGATGGTTTCTAGTTTAAAAAGTTTTAGTTCTATATGCCACACTTTATCAAATGTCTGTGACAAGTTTAGAAACACAGTATTGAAATATTTCTTTTCTTCAAGGATAATCAATGCATATAAAGCTACGAAATTCATTAAGTGAAAAAATTTATCGCCCGCCTACTTGACCGTTTCTTACACCCGCGATAAAATAACCTGTTTGGGTCTTCCCATACTTAAAAAATTAGGTTTAATTTAATTAATATTTTGGAAATGTAACGGCTGAATAAAAATATTGTACATCCTTTTAACCTCGGAACTCTACATATATACCACATTAAGTATAAAGTTGGACGTTATAATTTTTCTTGTCTAAAGACAACATTTATTTTTAGTTTATGATAAAATCTAAAAGTGAACACTTTTGCATTATAATTTTCCAAAATTTATTAGAACTTAAAAAATGCAAAGGAGACAGAGAAATTCAGTAATCCGTAATTTTGCGTAACTGTTGCTTTTCAATTTCCCGCTTTTGTCGATGTGAACACGACTCTCGTTTATAGAGCTTCGAACAAAAGAGCTGAAAAATTGAATTTTGTAGAGAACAAACAGTATTGAAGCCCGTGTGAGATAGGATCACAACTATTAATCATGGGTTCTGACCACTTTTGCAGCTATAACAGAATTGATTTAGCGATGTGCTAGTTTTTAGTATATTTTCAGTGTGGATAATACAATGCTTCACTGAATGCCGATATTACTACAAGCTATTTTGTTTTCATTCAGTGCACAAACTATTTTTTAATGTAGTAGTTTATATTACGCAGTTATTTTATTTTGTAGGAAATACTGATTTTCATGGAACCCATCATGAGTTCATACATTGTTTCCAAAATGTTAAATGTCATCCCATCATTTCAATATGGATTCTAATCCAAACATTCCACCAATCATTAGCTGGCAAGAGTTACTGAAATCATAGAACAGGGATTTGAGAGCAAAAGGCATACAGCTATTACCTTTATTGATATAAGTGTACACCCACGGACAGATTTATACACTGTCAAAAGCTAACATTTAGAACGTACTGCTAGTTATAAAATCGTTTCTTAACAACTGTACCTTTCAAGTAAGAATTAATGTATAACTGTCATCAATACGAAACATAAAGGCTGGAGTACCACAAGGGCCCATACTGGGCCCTATTTTATTTAATGTCTTTGTTTACGACTTTCCAGAATTAACAAGCACAAAGATCGCAATGTATGCAGATAATATAGCTCTCATTAGTCAGAATAATGATATTACTCTAGCAATTAATCAGACGCAAAATTCTTTAGATAGAGTGAATTTATGGTGCGGTAACTGGAATATAAATATAAACTCAAATAAATGCACAGCTAAGATCTTTACGTTAAGATATCCTCAAAACTAACCAAATTTGAGAATCAAGAACCAAACTATTGAATGAAATCCAACTGACAGCATCATAAAGTGCCTATAGGGCTTTATTTAAATAGGAGATTATCTTGGTGATATAATATAAACAGGAAACTGAACATATGTCATGGTAGATTTATTATGTCCTACCTTATAATCAACAGGAAATCATCATTAAACCTTCACCTTCGGTGCGCATCATTAATTTATAAATCCAGATTGATACCAGTCCTGATTCACAGAGAAACAGCGAAAATACAATTAAATAAATAGCAAACTTTACAAAATAAGATCTTAAGGATTGCTACTGAAATGTTCAGTGGTTTATTCGAAATAGCAAAATACTTAAAGAATTACCTATGCCAACTATCGAACAATACATTAGACAAGTCTCCCCTACAGATATTTTGAAGAGTTTAGGACTTCCCGAACGCAGCCATCCACTTTATAGGGAAAAAATTATAAACAGACGACTTAAACGAAAGTTACCTCGGGATATGTATATTGGAAGTTCAAACAGTGACTGGTGGAGCCTTCTGAAGTGAATAGTGAACGAATGTGCTATATTATATACAATATACAATATACAAACAATTCGTCAATACCAATGCAGTGCCACGCGTATTCCTTCAGATTTCTCTCAGTGATTTCAATAAAACTAGGTAGAAAAGGATGTTAGCTAAAAAATGTCTGAGTGCTGAACTAGTTCGAATAAAATTGAGAAAAAGGATGATTCAGGTAAATGAGAAGAATTATTCAGACTCTCAAAGATTACTCTAGACTACTACAAATCTCAATTAGATTTTTACATCTCGTTGCATTCTCAAGATACGGACTTCAACATTGTTTTTTTAAATAAACATTGATGTCCGTCATATTAAATGATCCATAATGTTTTTATTATAAATTTAGTTGTCAAAACCGAATTCGTAGGAAAGTGGAGGCTTTATGGACTAGGGGTATGTAGAACTTTCTAATTTGACAATGTTTAAAATAACTGGAACCATATCAAAATTTAACCTGGTTAGAAAGGTTTCCATTCTCTATGCTATATGAATTGCTAATTATCCATTCCCAATTTTTGAGTATTGTTAAGAAAACAGTTTTAATCGTTTGTGCCCTGAGTATCATTGTAATGGTATTTGCAAAAACAAACGAATACGTAGTATTATACATATCAGTGCAAAAGAAATACTATACGAAAGTGAAAGAATACTTAAATTTATCTCCTGAAAGACGTTTGATGCATTTCATAAAAAAACGTTCCAATTTTCAGAAAAGCACTAAAAAGACGAAATAAATATTGTTACGGCTACATAGATGTAACAACAGATCTGCCTGTTGATGACAGTGGTAAAATATTTGTCCGTAGGGAAAATATAACATTGTATCCACTTTTTTGTACGGTAGTGAAGCAATGAGACGGAAGGGAAATCACGAAATGCCAATAAGCAACCTTCTGAACAGTTTTTCTTTTAGTCCTATTGAATGTAAATACAATTTATATTAATATATTGAAATATTTATGCAATATGCAGAGACGAACTGAAATAATACAATTTCTTATTAGAAAAAAGTTAAAAACACACTTGAAGAAAAACATAATTCAACATTGTGTTGTTGATGACTGCCTATAATTCACAAATATTGTTTCAGCTTCTTCCTCTTTACTATACTTTAAGGTCCATAGATTTATGTTGTTGTCCATATATGCGTGTTTTACCTGATGTTCTTTATATTCGCATTTACGTATGTCTTGAAAAAATTGCATGAACTTAACCAAACGTTACAAAACTATTACTTGAAATAACAGCGAAATAGGTTAGCTTTGGATTGCTATGCCTTATTTTAAGGATTTTTGATTGATTGTATCCTAGATTAAAGGAAGTGGAATATCTCCAATGATTACTATTGTGAAGGAAATTTACCAATAGGTAATGTACATCTATAAACATTATTGCCGTTTCCCCATCGAGAGATTCGTTGATAATTTGTTATGGAGAACGAACAAATGCATATGGATAGATACAAAAGAAAACGAACGGAAGCATTCTTAGACCTGGGGTTTTAAAGAAAATTAGATACCATATATGTATAGGACATACATATGTGAAAGATTGGAAGCATATGCATTTTAATAAAATATTAAGATTACCTATGTAAGAAGTTTTTCAACCCGATTAGAACCAATGAATCGTTTATATGTAAGTATTATTTTTATTATATATTGAAATACCATTTATAAACAATGTATTTTATTATCGCCAAAAATTCATTATTAATCGAAAAAAAATTTGTCTGTCTGTCGTAGGATTTAATTTGTAATGCTATAGTATGTGGGGAAACATACTGATTCTACCCCTTGTTTTTGGTAGTACTTTCAATGGTTTTCCACATGCATATAACAAAACCATTGAAGAATGATCTTTTATAGCCATAACAAGACAACTAATTTTTTAGCAAGATGGTGTCCAACTCATAATTAACTAGTTAATTTCGATATTTGGAGGGTGAACATCCACAGTTTAGTAAATTGCCCTGTCAGCTTTTCCGACGCCCTTAGAATTATTTGTGTAAGATCATATCAAAGGTACTATTTATTGCTCTTGTAGTGTATTGTATTTAATTGAGCGAGATTTAGGACGCGGTTTTCCAAGCAATACAGAGTTTGTAGAATTCGCAAAATTACAACTATTTTGTTTACAGTATCAAAGAAATAAATGAAGGTATTGAATCAGCTGGTGATAAAACAAATATAGACGGTATTAGCAACAATATCGGTAGCATATTTCGTTTTAAACACATAACTGCAAAAATTACAGAAAGTAGTTTTAAAAATAAATAAAAAATCTACTCATGGTATTGATTCCGAATAAATTTCTGATACTTTGCTGATTATTCGGAAAGTGTTACTACAAACTATAAATTAATCGTCTGACACTGGAATGTTTCTTATACTTTGAAAAACATCAGCATTAACTCCCATATCAAAAGTAAATAGAACAAAGGAAGGTTGAGAATTCAGACCGATTAATACGTTGCCTGCGTTTGAGGAAACCCTAGAGTGTATCGCGAAGGAACAGCTGGAAAACTATCTAGAAGAACATGAAATACTAATTAATGTACCATCTGGTTTCCGTAAAAATCACTCCTACGAAACACAATTAAATTTAATCTGGGCTAATTGAAAAGAAGATATAGAGCATGATATAAAAGTGGTAGCTTCTTTATTGATTGCAATAGGGCTTTGGAACAATTGCAGAGATTTACTTTTGGCAAAAATGAAACAAATATTGTATTAAGGGATGACATTAACTATGGTTCAACATTCACTTCTTGACGAAATAGAATTATTAGGTACGTAAGAGAAGATTCCCAAGTGAAGGAAGTATATTTAGGAGTTCTCCAAAGGGGTCCATTGTTATATATCCTTTACAATAATGCTTTTATTTTATCCGCCAAATAACTGTCAAATCAACTTATTTAAACATATCTAAAGCAAAAGCAGTGGTAATTAGTACTGGATGGGTGTTACCCAATATAGCAATGAATATCCTGGTAAATGGTGTAGAAGTAGTATATTCAAATTAAATATCTTCGTGCTGTAATAGATCATATTAAAAAGCAAGTTAATTATATAATAGGCAGAGTTGCTAAGCACTAGTTTTTTTCGAACGATTAAAAAATCACACATTGGCTCCAAATATTAGTGTACAAAGCCATTTTGAATATTGTACTAGCATATTGTTTCTAGGTATTGAAGGAGACATGCAGCGACTACATACATTGCAGAATACAGCAATCGAAATCATTTTATCTTGCAATAAACGGACTAGAATTGTTTTAATGTTACAATTTGGGCTTAGTATTAAGCAGCGTATTTATTTTATTACTGCAATAGAAATAATTTTTATAATGGTTAATAATCCGATACCTAGTTATTTAATTACTTAAATCGTTTAAAATAACTACAATACACGATATATAAATAATTTTAGATTACCTACCACTAACTACAACGAAAGCATGGTCGCAGGAAAATTGGTATTTCATTGCATTAAAAATACAGATTTAAATGCCGAACGAAGACCAACAGGCGTTAAATTAATAACTATGTAAAAATTGTTTGTAATTGAATATAATGTGTATACGTAAACATCACGTGAATTAAAACAAAAGTAAAGCAGCATATAATATATCACAGTTTTACTGATAGAGGGTGATCGAGCGAATATTAAACAGCTAACGCGTACATATTGTTTCTGTCAGTTGTCGTGGAGCAATGAGTGAATATTGAATTTTGCGATAAATCATGGAAAATTGTAACACAAATTTATGAAATATTGACAACTGTGTAAGGTGATAACACTTTTTAAGTTTTGCTGGTGTGTGTGGATAGCTTAAATCAGCGCTGTCCAACTTCTCCCGCGGGCCATTTTTTTTGCAGATATTTTACGGCCCAGAAAAAGAAACAAAGTAGGATAGGTAATTAAAAAGTACCTGTAACTTCAAAAAATTATTATATTTCTATATAAAATATTATCTGGAATACAGTTATTTATTTAAAATTTCAAAAACTTGATTGTTCGCGGGCCAGTAGTATTCTTGGGTGGGCGCTGGTTTAACGTTCCAAAGATGGACGTGAGGACATTCAAGATGACTCTACAACCGGTCGTCCGTCGATCTCCCGAAATGCAGATTTGGTCGTGCGAGTTGGTGCAATTGTGGCAGTGACTCTCCAAATGATGATATATGAGTTAAAAATTAATATAAAGAGACGAATCGACAAAAAAGAGAAAGATTTGTGTGATTTGTGATGTTCGTCCTGCACAGTCTTACAGATGAGCAAAAACAGAGAAGGGTTGTATTCGTTCAAACTTGTGTCATTACAATGCAAATTTTTTTGGTGTGTTTCAGTATAGTTCTAACACCAACACCCAAAACGTTCATTTCCAAAAAAAATCAGAGTCAAAACCATGCTGGATACATTTTCGATAAACGGGGTATGTTCCATAAAGAATTGGTGACTAACAAACAAACAAACAGAAAAGAATGCAGTCTACGTTAAATAATGAAGAGATTATTGATAAGTTACATGCCCATGCACCTGTCCATTCTGCACTAACTGTAATGTCATTGCCCATGAAATACGGTGTTGTTGAGATCCCTAACCCTATTCACCTGGCCTAGCACCAACATACTTTTGCCTCAATCCTAAAGTGAAAACTCGAAGGGAAACGTTTTCAGAGCATACATAATCGTATTTAGGTGTCCTAAATATCGTGGGACTGTCTCAAAGTTAAGTATACTTAAATCACCATTTTCATTCCATCCTATAAGATATATATTATTAAACAGAAAAAAGTAGGTAGTTTTTATCCTTTAGAGGGAAAATTTTCGACACTGGTTTTTGTTGCAAACACAAATAAACACCCATAGGTGAGGTTATTAACACGTAAAATACCTAGTAATTTTTTTATTAATTCACTACCGTTATAGAGATATGACGCTTCATTTCTATATCAATTCACTAAAATGAAAATAACTTTTTGTTTCTCGTCCAATTTTAATAAAATTTGTAGTAAAAAACAGAAAAATAAATATCTGGCCCCAATGTTAACGGAGGAGCACAACTTCTTTTTGTGCATTTTGGATAATTCTCAAGCTTAAATATAGAGCTTCAGAAGCCAAAACAGGAAGATATTAAACAAAAATAAATCATAATATATACATAATAATATACAACCTATATTTTTCAATAATTTCTGACCATAATTCAACACCATTGTTGAGAACAATCTAAATCTTAAAATAACAGCTATTTGCAATGAATAATTACTTGCCAACGCCAGTAATTATCAGTTACGGTAACACGTCTGGAAGCTCTGGAATGCAGGTCGATCTGTATAAATAAGTTTCTTTTTCAAGTTTATAATTTCTTAATACTTCAAAATTATCTGAATTATCAATAACATTGTACTTTTAACGATAAATTTAAATTCTTTTTAAATTACGTTTTTAAATTAGAATTCTGAATTTTTGTGTTTATAATATTATTTTGTAAGGAAGTGCATATTCAATTATGAAAACAATCAATCAATTCCAATCGTACTGTTAGTATCACTTTTGCATTATTTCGTACTATAATTTAGTCCAGCACATTCTCAAAGCGGAAGAAATATTTTTATACAGAATAGTAACGATGTCATTAATTGCATTCCTCGATCATGCACTCTAGTTAGCTAACCACTATACTAACTAGTGATAGATTGTAATTTTACCGTCCCAGCGAAGTGACGCCCTCAGGCGGTTCCTGAGTTGCCTGAGTGCTAGCGACACCCCTGCCCAGAAGTAAACATTTTGGTGTAAAAATTTGTACATTAGGTGTATGTATTTAAATTGTCGTTGGAAACTATGTTAAATAACTATTCAAATAATACATTTTCGAAAACAATAGTATAGACCTTTTCTTTGGAAAACAGAACATTCATTTTAGAAGCTGCAAAAAAACGCAGGTTAACGATCTCGTTTTCCAGATATACCCTAATTTACAAATTTTCAAACCGAATTTTTCATTTCTGGATCAGGTTTCATTCACTTTTCAGTTTTCCAGATTGAAAATTAAGATTGGACTGTAAGCTTCCTAAAGCAATAAAAATTATCAAACTCGGACAAGAAAAAAAAAGTGATTTATATTTCAATGAACTGACGTAAAATAACTTTGAAGGGCCATATCTCCGTAATGGTGCCGAATTTTAAAATAGATTACTAGGTCATTTAGGTGTTAAATAACCTTAGTTATACGTGGATAAGTAAGTGTTTCGCACATGTTTAGAATCACCCTGTATATTGTACCGAGTTTATGACAATAATCCCTTACGAACGCGCTTCTGTAAATAAAAATCGTGTGAAATAATGAAAAGTTACTGGTTGACGACCGATTTGAGTTTGATTCTAATAAACAGAATGTGTTCTTTTTCAGAAAGAAAAAAATGTTAATAAATGTTCTATTTTACCGCATTTCATCTATGTTGGATTTCCTACCGTTTCCGAGATCCCAATGATGAGCTCTGAATTTGGAACATACTGTATAGATGTTTTATTTTCACAGTATGGATACTTTCTTAAAGTACAGTAAAACCGTCTTCACAAAAAAATTGAATTATGTCAACCAAATTAATTAAATCAAGTTGATAAAGTTCCGTAAGACGCTTTCATAAACAACATTAAATTTGCTTCAACTAAGAAATACATCAATCAGTTTGAAATGCCAGGTGGATTAATAAGTAAACTTTTTAGAATACTTGTACTTCGTAGCACGTTCTGGTTAAGACGAGACTAACGTAATTCAACCTTTTTAGCCAGCACAGCTACATTTTGAGCAACTTGTTCACAAAAAACTTAAAAACGTAAAACTAATTCGCTTTAGGAACACTGTAGCTGAGGAGTAGAGAATACAATCTATGAAATAAAGTTTTCATCCATTTTTTAAATGTTTTATAGATTTTTTCCAATCAATCGTCTACCAAAAACATATTCAAGAAAAGTATCACGAATGATATTATTTTTTGTGGAACCTTGGACCCTAAAACATTTTTTTGTAAACAAATTGTCAAGATTAAGATTAACTTTTGGTTTATACCCCTTCGTTATCTAGGGGTAACCATTAGCAAGCAACCTGTCGTTTGACTTGCTGGACAATTATTTATCCGAATTATTTTGGAGTGGTCTGATTGCTCTTAAGATGCAAGCTGCAATGTTTTAACGTTAGTTTGCATGGGTTTACAAACAGTAAAGGGACGTATATCGATTAAAGTTTCTTGTACTAACAAACAAGATACATTAAGAACAAATCCTCGTCTGTCACCAAGAGACACCTCATCTAAGCAAGACTTGGCGTAGCATTTATAATTGCCTTAGGAAACAAGAAGTATGGAGAAAGTATTCTGGCATTGTCAAGACTAAGATTAACTTTTGGCTTAGACCCCTTCGTTATCTAGGGGTAACAATCAGCATAATCATGCAAGCGACCTGTCGTTTGACTTGCTGTACAATTATTTGCCCAAATTGTTTTGGGGTGCTCTGATTAGTCTGAAGATCCAATTTGGAAAGTTTTAACGTTAATTTGCATGGGTTTACAAACAGTAAAGGGGCGTATATAGATTAAAGTTTCTTGTGCTAACAAACAAGATACATAAGAAGAAATCCTTGTCGCTCGCCAAAGTACACCTCATCTAAGCAGGACTTGGCGTAGCACTTCTCATTGTCTTAGGAAACAACGAGTAAGGGGAACGTATTCTGGCTCTTGCAAGCAGGATATTATTATTATTATTATTAGAGCTTTTTATTAGGCCTAGCAGGCTCATCGCATTGGTGTGAGGCAAGGCTAAGCTAAGGTCCAACTCTTCGTACTCAATCTGCCTGATATAAGGTATACACGCGTAGAGGCTTATTACTCCTCTAGTGCGACCGTAACACGAGGAGTGCCATTAATTTAATCCCCAATGGCAAATGGACACCGGGACCCAGTACCGAGCACACAGCGAATATGAAAAATTTTCTGACCCCTGGAGCGATTCGAACGGGGAAACTTTTGCATTAGTACATCCAAAGCCTGACTCTCTTACCACTGAGCCACCCCAGTTCCTTTGCATGCAAGATATACTAAGAACAAATCCTTGTCCGTCCTTAGGATAATAGAATCTATACATTCCCCATTCATACACAAGGCATTGAATCAGATTTGGCTAAAGCAGTTTGTGCAAATAACCGCTTAAGCGGGCAAGCTCGGTTCTGACCGAATTGTGCCAAAAATAATGACACGGTCTAAACCGAACCTAATTTGAGTCTTGACAATTAAAGAAACCGCGAAACCCTTAAACAATACTATATTTAGCGCAGACGGACAATATAGACAGAAAAATACCGCACAGTACCGTACAGATTCCTAAAAATGTGATGGTTAATATCATTTTCTATCAAAGACTTTACGAAAATCCCATCTAAAACTAAAGCTTTCTTCCGAACACTTTTGACCTTTGGAGCAGATGTCCATTTATTATTTCTCCAAATACTGTTAAAGGATCTTTTATTAAATCTGATAGAATGTGCATTAGAGTTCCACTTTCCCCACCCTAGGGAGAGGTGCGACTGCTACATCGCAACGATTGAAAATATTTATTAATTTTTAGAGCTCTGAAATTTACGAAACACGAAGCGAAAACGAACGCCTTTGAACCTGCACAACTTAAAGAGCATATATGTAACGTGTTTTTTTATTATAGGAACTAAGAAATCAAAAGCCCATAACAGCGTGGCTCTCGGAGTTTAATATATTTGGATGAAATGTGAATTTACATCAGCATTTCTAGATTTATTTAAAATCGTTTACTAATGCAGCCATAAATATACATTTCCCTGTCTCTAGTGTATACGTGATCTGCGGTTGTTTATTTTTTATTTATGTTCAATTTTTTTGCCGTCTATAAAATCTATTGCATAAAAATCTACGTATTAAATGCGAACTGTCTTAACCTTTGACTGACCCGCAATCTGTTTAGATAAACCGCTGAATGATGTCATTTAATGCCGGGCATGTGACGCATAAATACACCAAATAATAACAAATATCAGTAAATATCGGCGGTTGTCAGAATTAATAAAGGTCATTTATTGTAAAAATGTGACTCTAGGAGTGATTTATAACAACTGCATTTAAGAAATGCCACATACTTCATGTGAAAAAATTATATAACTATCACCTACAATATTTGTACCTTAAAAATCCTATTCAGAAAAATTGGTTTAAAACCACCCTCATTTGTATTAATATGCACTTTGCGAGTCCATGAAGAGTAAAAATGTATATAAATGTTGTTTGTTGACCGTATGTAGAAAACTACTCGTATAAAGCACCGCACGTGAGTATCCTCTAACTTAAAATAAATTTATGCAACGTAAAAACTTTAATTTTGTAGAAATGTTATTTTTCGTACCCTATTAAGGAATATTATTTAGGAACAACATTTAACGTACATTTTTCACTACCTACATCAAATAAACAAGCGAAACAATACACCAAGACAAAGAAAGATAGGGTGTGCCATTAAAAATACTGTGGAGCACAAACAGGGAATGCAGAAAACCAAAGCTAATAGGATGCTATTATACTGTTATCGCAACATACTTTTGCTATTTCCACCACAACTTCCTTATTATTTAAAAAACACACACAGAAAAGGTTCGGCTAGTATAAAGGGTGTATCATTAATATTGCGAAAAAATTCAGGGTGAGATTCCTTGCATAAAAATAAGAATAAAAGTTCATATAAACATGTTTCCAAAAATGCCTCGTTTCCGAGATACAGGGCGTTGAATATTATGCAATTAACAATAGGACAATAATGCCATGTAAACAACAATAGCAACAACAACAATAAGTTATAACAGTTGTTGAAAATGACTACCCCCAACATCAATACAGGCTTCTAATCTGCGACGCATTGATTGGCGAACACGTTCAAAAATTCCGGGTGTGTGACGAATTGTTTGACAAGCTGCTATTATACGATTTCTTAATTCCTCGAGCGTTTCAATCGGGTTCGTATAAACCAAATGTTTAAGGTGACCCCAGAGGAAAAAATCCAATGGATTTAAGTCCGGAGATCGCGCAGGCCAGGGTTGTATGCCTCCTCGACCTATCCAACGGTTTGGGTACACAGTGTTCAAATATTCTCGAGCAACTAAACTGAAATGAGGCGGAGCTCCATCGTGCATGAAATACATTTGTAATCTTAATGGCAGTAGGACGTCTTCCAATAGCATCGGCAGCTCCTCTTCAAAAAAATGGCGATAAATTGCTCCAGTTAACCTGGCTGGTAAAAAGAATGGACCTATCAAGTGGTCTCCGACAATTCCGATCCATACATTCACTGAAAACTGATGTTGATGGCGGCCTGCTCCTATTGCATGTGGGTTCTCATCAGCCCATTGGTGATTGTTGTGGAAATTCATTATGGCTTCTCTAGAAAAAGTTGCCTCATCAGTGAACAGTATTTCTGCAACGAACTGTGGATTTTCAGCAATTGTTTGTTGCATCCATCGACAAAAAGTTACTCTTGAAAGAAAATCAGTTGGTAAAAGTGCCTGCACTCGTTGAATGTGATACGGGTATAAAAGTTGATTCTTCAGTATCCGGAAAACTGTCATATGACTGACATTTACATTTGCAGCAATCTTCCTGGTACTTGTAGTAGGATTTTCGTCAATTTCGCGGAGCACCTCTTCTTCCACTTGTACAGTTGCTGCTGTGCGAGGTCGCCCATTTTCAGCGGTAAGTTTTCGAAAACTTCCAGTTTCTCTAAGACGTTGATGCAGACGAGAAAATATCGAATGATGTGGTATTACACGATTAGGGTATTTTTCTTCGCAAAGACGCCTGGCTGCTAATGAATTACCGTTGGCAAGACCGTAACAAAAATGCATATCGCACATTTCACTATTTGCGTAATTCATTTTGACAAACAAACCTAACAACTGTCAAATAGCTGTAAAGTAACGACTTTCATAGGAAAAGTCAATGGCACTCTCGATAAAGTGATCCGACAAGTGATGATGCAGAGGAAACAAAAAAGTTTTATTTTCAATTGCATAATATTCAACACCCTGTATCTCGGAAACGAGGAGTTTTAGGAAACATGTTTATATGAACTTTTATTCTTATTTTTATGCAAGGAATCTCACCCTGAATTTTTTCGCAATATTAATGATACACCCTGTATATTAGCGACTTCTCTACAGCTCTCTTGGCCGTCTGTCGCATCCCGAACGCCACTCCTTTTTATCCTGCCACGTATGTTCACTTAAATTTCGTCGTTCCATAGCCTTGTTTACTCCGTCCACCCATCTAGTTCTGCATCTTCCCCGTTTTCGTCTTCTATGGGGGATCAATTTCCATGCTTAATTTGGCAACCATCATTCTTCCATTCTCTTCATATGTCCATACCAAGACAGTTGCTTCTTTTCGATGGTGTCTGCTAGTGTTACTTCTACGTTAATTCTCTCTCTCATAGTTTCACTTCTTATTCGGTCTAATAAGGTCACGCCACAACATCTCCTCCAGTAGTTATTTTCCACTGCATTTATTCTTCTTTTCGTATTTTGGTTTAACGTCTATATCTCTGACCCATACGTTACATATCTTTCTACTAAAGATTTAAACATGTTAGTTTTTGTCTCCTTTCTGGTTTCTTTACTCCATAGTAAGGAGTTGAGTTTACTAGTTATGGCTCGCCCTTTTCTCAGTTTTTCTACTATATCTTTGTCATCTCTTCCGTCCTCTGGTAGAATTACGCCTAGATATTTATATTCATTTGTACTATTTATTATACCTTTGTCTGTCAACAATTGTTGTCCCTGTCCTTGATTTCCTATTGCCATATATTGTGTCTTTTCCGTTTTAATCTCTAGGCCCCATTTCCCGTACTCCTCCATACGTTTTCTTACCATATAAGTCGTATCCTCTATGTCTTCAGCAAGAACAACCTGATCGTCCGCAAATAATAAACTATATATGTTTCTCTCCCCCGTTAAGATACCCATTCAATTAATCTTTTTAATCCAGTGTTTAAGAGCTGAGTTCAGGTACAGTTTATAAGGCGGGAGAGAGGCAGTAACCTTGTCTTAGGCCTTTATTGACTTTAAAGTAATCTGATATTCCTGCTCGAGTTTTCACAGCACTGAAATTTTCCTCGTACAACTTCTTCACTGCGTTTATATACTGTGGATGTATTCCGTTCTCTACCATTGACACCCATAATTTATTAATTGGTACACTAGCATAGGCCTTTTTAAGGTCTATGCAAGTGAGATGTAGTTGGCTACCATAAGCTAGGGTTTTTTTCTACTAATTGCGTCAGCACGAATCAATTATCAGTACAGGATTTTCCGGGCCTAAATCCGCTTTGTTCTTCAAGATCTTTCATTTGCTTTTCAGTTCGTCCTCTTAATATCCTGCCTTACAGCCTACCCAAGGATGCTATAACTTATTACTTATTAACAATGGAAAAATAAATATGCTACTGTAAAAATTGTATGACCGTATACAATAGTGTAAAATATTCAAATAAATTTATTTAGGTTTCCTCAAATAAAGATTTCTGCAGTGGTTGATTAAAATTAGAATATAATTTGCTAGGACTGATACCTATAGTTAGACTACAGTACCAATAAACGTTGCTTTCTAACAGTGCCATTATGTTATGTTCATCAAATTGCAAATTAAAACAAGAATTGAATAGTACTATATTATATGCACAATGAAAGGTTTGTATATTATAGGCGTCAAAGTATTACATTTTATTGATTTACTTTTAATGTCATGGTGTGTTAAGTATTTAATAATTCACAAAAATACTGCTGTTCTAAAGCTGACTATTATGAAAAAAGTAATATACCAAAATACTAGATGAGATTCAAAAAAATGTTGTAAAATAAATCTAGTTATATCACTACCATACCAGTTTACAGTCTCATGCACAGAGCTTAATATGTAATGATAAGCAAGGGCGTTATTTCACAACTTTACAAAGACTTACGGGCTTGCTTACAAAAATATGACTCTCACGCCAATGTTTTAGGTGCGCGCATTTTCCAATTCTCTAGAGGTGTCTAGGGAATTCTACCATTTCTACATCATGCATATTTACGTTAACATTCGTTACTTCAAACAATCACAGAACAGTAACCAGTAATTATGAGCCAAACCACGTTTGCAAATAGTCGAGTCAACTTACCATTGTATTTGACGTACAGTCATGAATCATGATATACAGAACTTTCGCATTTAAAATTATACTAATTCGGGATCTAAGGGACAATTCCAGGACTGTTTTTCTACCTGGTTCGATTTGTTAATAAAACTATGTCCAGTTAATAGAAAATACTAAAATGAAATACTGCAAGAGGTTCTATAAACAAAAACATCTTACCTGTTATCCAGAAAACTTGCTGAACATAGTTTTAATAACAAGTTAGTGCACGCTAGGAAATCAGGTTAAATTTGTTGCAATTTCCTTAACATTTCATCAAGTCATCAAATCTAACATACATAAACATGGCCAATAACACATAAGTAGTATTGAAATTGAACAAAAAAAAAATTGTTTTGCTTAAAGAAGATAACCTTAGCTCAACAATAAGCTCTATTAATTAATTATCTATGTAGGTACTTGTATTTACTGATTCTACAAGTCTAAGGAACACTTAGATAAACACAATTTTTAGAAAAATTGTACAAGATATAGTACTTTAACTTTTAGAATTGCCCGTTTACACTATCGTCTTTAGTTTAACTCATTCTTCTATTGAACAGCATCGCACTATCATGCATTAACATTCTAGGGGCTTTAGTTCTTGAACTAAGGTTGTTTTGTTTTAAACACGTTTTGATCTAACCAATTTCAACGACTTCAAGTTCAACGAAATTTTAAACTACCCGTTCAATGGTTTGACTTTTGTCTAAACTTATTAAAACACGTTATGGTAATTATTTTCTTACAAAGGAAAATAAAAACAGAATAGACACACTGAGTTTAATTACTAAACTTTTTGGTGTGGAACAAAAATAAAATAAATAAAGTCAACAGTAACAAAAGTTATAGTTCATAGCAACAGAAATGATCATCAACAAATAATTTGGCCATTTAAAGCAGTCCCAAGTCCCAAGATTTCATCCCTGCTTACCTTCACCCTTTGCAAGTCGATAGGGTTCATGATGGTACCCTGGAAGAACTCAACGGTTGTGAAATGTCTCTTGAAGAGACCTTCCAGTTCAAGGTCGGGCGGCTTCCTGCACAACCGAACAGTTACCAAATTGTGTGTGACACGATGAGGCCTTGCGCACTAATCGTAAAAATTAAGTCTAGAAATTGGCTCCCAGCTGAGCATTCCAGTTCAGCAATACCATGCAGCAGAAAGGCAGCTGTGGCTAGTCCACTACTCTGTAAAAACCTTACAAGCTTTCTTCAGTTTCTTTATTAGCATGAGAATTGGTTGATGTTAAAAACTTGTAAGGTATTTTAGTTGTGTTGCTAAGATAAAGAAGCAAAATATAACACACGATCCAATTTCATATAAACAGGGTATCCCAATGGTACCTTGACTCTTTCAAGGTCAACTGCATTCATCATCGTTCCCTGAAAAAACTCCACTGTTGTGTAGTGCCGCTTCAGCAATCCCTCCAACTCCAAATCTGGTTCTTTTCTAAAAATTGATATACACAGTTTATTGCAAATCTATTAGATCTTGTTTTGGGACCCTGTGTGAAAATACATAGTTATACATTTTGTGTACTGAGAGTATAAAACATGGAATAATTGTTAGAGTATCACAGCGACTAATTTTACTGTTGTAACAAACAATTAACCTACATTGGCGATGTTTTTTATTTCAGCTTCTTTGAATCAATATTTACTTTAAGGACCTTTGCCAAGATTAAAATATAATGAACAGAGTAAACTGCTTTCATCGTACTTTATATAGAAACAAGTCGAAATATACAGTATGACCACAAAAGTTAATATTGGACCCTAGAAAGTGAATCACATGTCTAGCCAGTATGCATGTTATTTATCTGTCACAATTTGTAGATTAATTCTGCATAGTATGTACATTCCTAAATACTACAGATGAAATTTCAATTCTCTAAACAGTTTTACAAAAATATGATTTAATGATATAGTAAATATTGTATTTGAAAGACATTGATTGCATGGTAATACTTTTATTTAACAGATCGCCTGGCTTAAACATCAATATTGTACAATTTACTTTCGGCTTAGACCGCGTCGTCATTTGGGAACTACACCCAGCATTATCAGGTAATAGGTTTACCTGATAATGCTGGGTGTAGTTCCCAAATGACGACGCGGTCTAAGCCGAAAGTAAATTGTACAATATTGACAGTTCGAGAAACCGCGAAAGCCTCAAAGAATACATCAATATTGTATTCACGGTCTACCTTTATCAAGAATTTAAATGAGCAAACCATACATTTAGTCAGAGTTGCGAATCCCAACTATCCCAATTAAACTAGAAATGGATCGTGAAATCACAACCTGTGATTTTGTCACAGTGATTTGCTTGTCACTGGAACTGGCTGCTAGCTGTGTCTAAGTGATTTGCTTGTCACTGGAACTGGCTGTGATCAACGCCCAAAAAAGTGATGACAATGATCGTCAGCGGCAGTGGGAATGAAACTATGTAAAGGTCCGTACCATACATGAAGCTCTGTGACTGCGTTGTTGCTGGTTCAGAAAATTTAACTAAAACTCTGCACGATATAACAGCACCTTTAATTAAATTACGGAACGGTGATCATAAGCTGGAACAGCTAAGAAAAATACAATATCAAAGACCGAGCCACAGTAGCGATGAATTCAATATGTATATCAAATATCTTAAAGTGGAGTATTGTCTGTGGCTGATACATGTAAAACCCTCAATTAACAGTTTCTGTGACAAAGTCACAGGTTTTCGTCGTAGTGATTTATCCGGAGAAGTGACGATTAAACCTGTGACTAAAAAATCAACTGAAACGTGTAAAACCCTCATTTAACAG
Source organism: Limonius californicus (assembly GCA_014611495.1). Lineage (NCBI taxonomy): Eukaryota > Metazoa > Arthropoda > Insecta > Coleoptera > Elateridae > Limonius > Limonius californicus. Next base: position 8,992 of record JABXWE010009120.1, on the reverse strand, counting down.
GAAAGATTGAGCTGCAACAGTTCCCGTGACAAAATCACAGGTTGTTTTCACAATGTTTATCCAGAATAGTAACGATTAAATATGTGACAATAAAATCACCATTTGGCCCATCTCTATTTGGGATGTCCCTTGTAATATACTTAAGCAATTTTACCTAAATCAGTTCCTCTTTGAAAGTGGCTTTGTACCTAAATACTTAAATAAAACAAGTACGACGTAGTTCAAAAGTTCTCTAGAATTTCACAAATTTAAAACACAATTTATCATGACTAATACTTTTTTTTGTAATGGATTCATTTACAATTTTTTTTAATTAAAGTTGTATCATATTTAGTTGTAAAAAAACTGCAGACTCTACCTATAGTTGTAGCTAGACATTTTTAATATGTTTTCCTACCTCATATCTAGATAGGTAGTAAAAAATAAGTACCTGTCCTAACACTGACTTTTGTTTTACAACAGTTCTTACTGGGTGTCCATCACGCTTGGAATTAAAAATTTGTTTGCATTATTTTTCAAAGTTTTATACAAACTCAAAACCAAGAGAATGTTTTAGAAAGTTCTGAAATGAATAAGGAGCAAAATGTATAATTCACTTCTACCTGTACGTACTCTTACAATCATTTATGGATACCCACTATAAACTTTCAACGCAATTGTTTAGTACTATTTTGCTACCTAAATTTTCTCAACAAATTGTAACTCTGTTATGCTTAACTCCTCTTACCTATGTAGAAACACAACTTCAACATCGACGTCTTCACGATCCTCATGCAGAAAATCCTTGAGGAAATGTGACACCGATTCATAGGTGATGTGTCCACAAACCACAATATGCCTATTATGAAACAAAATAAGTCAGTATATGTGCTTGAAATATCACTTCTTAAATCATTTTAAACAACTCAGTTTAATTTTTTACTAAATAAAGTTAGTAATATTGACAAAATACAAACTTTAAGATAGGTAGTCAAGTTAAGCATACAAAAACCTTGAAAACGGTAAAATCAGAGAAGTATATATATTTAAGAAGTGATTATTATGTTTCAAACATCCTGTATGTTTGTAAATAATAGTAGTACAATTAATGATATATACTAAATTTGTCCAACAATCTAAGCAGTTCAATCAAGTTAAGTTGGATATATGGTCAATGCTATGAATATTATTTAATAAGTTAAAATTTTATTTTATTTAAATTATTTTTTATCCTTACTATTATTGATTTGGAGTTTTAATCTAAAGAGTCAGTAAATGAATAAGTTTCCAACTTTAGCCTGAATCAACTGCATTGACTAAAAACGTGAATATTCTGCATAATTACAAGTGTTTAATAGACTAGTCTGCATGTGATTGTGGAACTAAACTATTTTAAGATAATAAGTAATTTAAAAAACTAGAGAGGTAACTTTAGTTATTAAGAAATTGCAATCCTGTCTAATTTCATAATGCAACTACGGGAAGATAATGCAGAATAAATTATAGCAGTCCTAAAAATGTGCATGTTTCAAAACAGCAGGTGTAGTATCTAAATCATTAGCACATGCATTTTCAAAATGTGAACTTTATTCACTAAATTGACCTGAACATCCTTGACTTCATAACACTTAAACAACCAAAGTGGTTGCACAGATTTGCTGATGCAATTATTACAGGAAGTCAAAAGACATTAGTAAAAGTAGTCGGTTCTAATAAAAATTATGCACTATTTTAATAAAACATAATTTTGAACTCTATCCTAAGTTCTAATATACAGGATGAGCGCCTGCGCACACAGCCTGGCCACGCACATGGATCAAACACGCATGCATTTCACTCACTAACATTTATTTTTACGGACATGATTGAGAACAACACCAAAAACTGCAAATTCTTGCAAAACCAATTATGTATTTTCCCCTCAAACATGTCCAAAAGATTATTGTAATTTAACACCTACATATTCCAGAAACAATGTTGAAGTTCGAGAGAAGGAGATAGGTACACACAAATAAGATTTGGAGTAGGAACTTGGAAATAAGTTGCGTGCAGGGTTTGGTACACCGAAACAAGTACTTAAGCTTGTAGGTACCAAGTTTTCTTAACACAGTTTTCCCATGTTAGATCATATATGTTTTGTGGAAGTTTCAGATAGAGTGTGTTAAATTGTGTTAAGAATACAGAGTACTAAAGGTTGTTCTCACCTTCTGCCTCTTTCATTCTTCAAAGTGCCACCATACTTCGGTCTAGTCCCGATCAAGTCAATAATCTCAGGGATACAACTGGCAAATATCGCCTAGACGCCAGCCGCACAAACAAAACAATACATACGGATCATTGACAGCAGAACAGAGGCAAGGAGTTGGTTGCGCCCCTCTTAAACACTTGTTTGCTTTTCTATTTCACATAGTATTTGAAAAAAATGAAATTTTACCACGTTCATGTTTAAGCCAGGGACAACCAAAATTAGAAAAGAAAAGTACACAGTATGTGTTGCTATAAGCACATATAGGATATGTGGTAAACGGGATGGATTTCTCAGGATGTTGAGTAGTAATTTTATTTTTAACATTACCTTACAACATTAAACGAGCAAAGTCCTATTAGAGGAGCCTTATAGGTATTAATTGTATTAATAAGCACTACCAATGATTACTTTCATGTACGTTTACTTATAAGAATTTAGTTTTCGGAGTTAAACTATTTACTACACACACAGTACGTTGTGATTAATGTTAAAAAATTTTACATTCTTAATTGCCTCAATAATACGTGGCGGAAAATAAAAGTGTAATTTATACAAATCTAGCCGAAAACCTTGTTAAACTGGAGCACGCTCAGACATCCTGCACATTCTCGTGAGAAGAGCGCGGCCGTGCGTGGCGCTAGCAGGCTGTGCAGGCTTTTGTTGGGTGCTACTATCAGACTAAAGGGCCCACTATTCTAACCAAGCTTGTGAATTTCCATTCTGTATGCTATATTAAAGAAGTAGGCAAATTTTCTACATTTACATCCTTTGTTTGGTAATGGGTAACATTTTTTTTTGATTTTGTGAATACCATAAAATATGTAAACAAAAAAATGAAGTGTAAACACATATAGCAAAGCGAAGTACAATGACAGTCATGAAATAATTCTACCTAGTCTATGAAACACCTTACTAAAAAAAAATTAAACATACTATGTGCTGTTTCATGTATTGCCTAAAAGCTAAGTAGGAACCTAAGTAATGGTGTAAACTCTAGTGATAAGGTTTGAAGTTGGGGTGCGGAACATGGACTCAAGGGATTTATTTGTCATGGAGAAAGTTAAAAAGTAAAACTATATGGCCAAATAGGACAAAATCAAGTTTGCCTACTTTTTGAAACTGTTATGTTTTTGAGGGCAATGCAGCCTAGGAGATATATTTACTGTTAGTCTTAGGACCATCAAATAGTCCAAATCCTGTATTTATTTTCAACTCATTTTGCTTAGTAAATAATAGGCAGGGACACAACAATAACTACTTTTAGCAGTGAAAGAGCCTCATAGAATAATATATTAAATAATATAAATATAAAAAATATTATAAAAATACAATCAAATATTTTAAGTAATTGTACCTATTTCTTCCCATCTAATATTGTTTAAAAAACATTTAATATTTTATTGTTGGTGTTACACATTTCCATGTTCAGTATGTCATCTTAATTTTGTCTCATAAACTACATAAGATCAAAAATTATGTAATTTTAAAAATAAAAAGGCTTTTCTTTCTTTAAGATATTGACTACAAGTAATTTGCCAATACTAAGATTGACATTCGGCTTAAGCAGAGAAGCCCCAAACAATATAAAACTACCAATTTAATACGTATTTAAATACTTTATTATTATTAAATTTTTATCAGGATGTTACTGTTACAAATTCGAAAATTTCAGTCTTTGGACCTTCTAATTATTCTGTGTAATATTTTTATTAAAATAATATCATTTGATCGCCTCTATATATTAAAAAAAATAAGTTATTAAAATATTTCGTTTACTTAGTTTAGATCACTATAAATATTTTATTGCTTTATTTTACACCTACATGCTTTTCCTTTTAGAAAAGGGAGTTGAAGATACCTATCAGTTCTTGCTAAAGCTTTAACTGTTAAATTTCACATGTAGTACACATATTTCCCAATTCTAAATATTCTCCTCTCTACTTCTCTTAAAAGTTATTTAGTGATAACAGAGATGCAACAGTTAAATGCACTTTAATATCCTACTATTAAGTAACCCATTTGTAAGAATCCTCATTTTCATTTGTGAGCCGTTATTTAAAATTTCACCTATTAATAATTATACTTTTAATCAACTTATTCACCTTCTAAATAAAATTCCTTATTAAGAGTAATTCCATTAAATGGTTCTTATACGAGGCATGTACCATAAGTAGCGCCTGTTGGTCTGGAATGTCCTTAAATGGCATTAGAATGAAATCTTGTACAATACTTGTTTGAACCTTAAGCTACATAAGGTGAAAAGTGAAACATTGTTTTTAAATCTCCTTTTCCACCCAACTTTCAAAAATGTTCTGTAGAAGAGGTTTATCCATATTTTTTCCGACTCTTTTACAGTTACTTGGACATCCTCATATAAGTCGTTTACAAATTTTTTTAATCGCCCACACAAGTAGGTGTACAGTCAGTGGCGGTTTCTGAATAAATGGGGATGGGTGCGCCCCCTCCCTGATTAAAATATTAAAATTAATCTTTTCTTTTCTGTATTTAAATAATAATTGAAAAGAACTACCTCGCAAAAGTTTGTTTTCTATGGCTAACGTTTTAACGTTTAAATTGTCATCCATCCGCAATTTTCGTCGCAAAGTTCGCGATCGCCTTGCGCGATTATATCTTCAGGCGTGAAGGTGGCATCTATTCGGCCCCCACGATTCTCTGTATTCGGCAAACATCGCCTGGCCGTACGTATATTATGGTTATTGATTATAATGTTCATGTAGTGGGCCGAACAGATTCGCCCATGTTCAAAGTGTTCTATTCCAAAGTGCAGTTTTTTGACTAGTAAACACTGAATAGTGTTAACAACCTTTTAAAGATTGACTTTTACACAAAAAATTTAGAGAAAAACACGGAACAGGTGTTACATCTATCGTTTTTCTGCAGAGACTTATAAACTTATACTTATATTTTATACAGAAGAGGTTAAAAAGCGAGTTAGAAGATACATTCACAAGATCGGACTTTAAAGAAATATCTGGTGCTACGAATATTTTACTACAAAGTCTATCAGTAGGAGTTTAGTTAACGTGATTGATCATTTTGAAGAAAAAGTTGGGGACAAATTTATGTCGATGGAAAATCGACGAGCAGAATTTTAAAAATTAAATATGTTTGGGTGTGTTTTTTTGTTAAGTAATTAGTGATTCGATGACTATCTTATATTATTGTTTGAAAGAAATTTACAAGAATGGATTTTATAAACTTTTAACGTGTTTTTAAGAACTTCCCATTACTTTCAGGTGAGTTTTTTCTTATAATAACATATATTTTTGATTTTAAAATTAAAACGCACCCCTCCGTGTTTAAACCTCACCGGCCGCCACTGTGTACAATGAAGATAAATCAGGGCTAAAAACTGGATGCAACATTACGAACCATACAAGTATTGGGATAATATTTTGAGTAGCCTGAGGCCTACTATTATCTTGGCGCAAAGCATAAATTTTGTTTCTAGTCATTTCCTTCACCATTTTGTTATCAAATACCATCGGTTCCTCGCGGTGGTCCCTGCTTCCAGAAAAGTGACAAGAAAGCACCCTGACTACAGAACACAGTATTTGGATTTCTATGCAGCTCGTTTTTTGCATTTTTCGTAGGCGTTTTTAAGAAAAATATTTGTTTCACACAAGCCTTAAATTTGTCACAAATTTGCACATATTACTTTGCTCAGTTGTAGAATTATCGTATACGTTTTCAAGCCTTTTATGTATTTTTGAATCTAAACATTCTACTTTTTCCAAAAACTCTATCACCAGTTTTTCCTTTATTTTACAGTCCATACAGTTGTAAAGACTAAGCAATATGGCAATTACCATATAAAAATATTAGATGAGTAGTGTCTATCCAGATTAGTTCGTTTGGTTTTAACCGACCAATAGGTAGCTATGTATATGGTACATGTCTCATATATTTATACACTGGAAGAAAATTCTTAACGGGGTGTTGTAAAAAATGTAAAGACTTTTCCAGTTATGCTACTGCGACAATGTGACTCCAGCTATTTTTCATTTTCAACCATATAATTAAATATTATTATTAATATAGAGCAAGTAAAAAGTATTAAGATGTCGATTTTTTGTTGCTAAAGAAGTTTGTGAATTATTTTAACCGCTAATCTTTTTTAATGAATGATACACATTTATATTATGGTTCGTTCTACTTGTGTCCAGTATTTACAGGCTCTTCTATATCAATTTTTTAAATAATCTCCATTAAAACATTTAAGAATACAATTGTTTCGCCGGCCTCGGTGGTCTAGTGGTTAGCGTATTTGCTTTTAGATCCAAGGAGCGCGGGATCGAACCTGGCCGAGGGCGGCGAGATTTATCCAACGGGAAAAAACATGAAGGTGCGCCTTCTGTCGGATAAGAAGTAAAGCCGTAGGCCACGTTAAAAATCACTACTGGAATTAGAATCATCCCAGAAAGGCAAAATTCTTAGTTAGGGTGTACAATGGGCCAAATGTGGCCTAAGTGCTTAGAGATGCTTGGAAAACCGCGTCCTAGATCTCGCTCTTTCAAATCATCATCATCATCATTATTCAATTGTTTCTATAGAAATTATTTGGCAAATAAATATAAATTCCATAGAAATACTGGGCTTTAGTAAAACTGGAAAGGTATTTCTGTATGGTCAATCGATACTTGAATATTTAAATAATAATAATAATAAATAGATTTATTGTAAAAGCTTTGTCGTCTATGTAACAGTAGTTTATATGAGGACAAATGATCAATAACTCTGTTTAAAATGGTTATAAAATAACTACAATTTTATTAAAAGACAAAAATTAATATTGGCTTCCATTTTACTTAAACTATCATTTTGTTGGGAATTCCATTCAATTCCCAGTTTGTTTGGAGTTACTTCGAATAATAAAGGATGTAGAATATTAGTATGTATACAACGTGACCAAAAAATCGTACCCCTGCTTGAAGTGTGTAATCTACACATAAATTGAAGACAAAAGTAAAATAAAATTTTTCTCTAAAATGTATGGCTACAAAGTTACAGGCCCTCAAGGTTGAATTTTGAAAATAGTTTTTCGCAAATAACTCGAAAATCTTTAGGAATTTCATAATACTCTTCCCAATTAAAAATATTTCTTTTTTACGAGGATTTTTCTGGTTTGGTCGGTTTTTCCATGAATGGACTGGAAGTATTAGTTTTCACATTGTTCCCTTAAACTGTCTACTCCAACTTTTTTGTGTGAGATTTTTCACGCGTTTTGTTGACTTTTTGGGTACATCATTCAATATTCTTTAAATTTGGTCCTCTTGTTTGAAGTTAATAAAGTAAATGGTTTACTATACATTTTAGAGGAAAATTTTATTTGACTTTTCGTCTTCAATTTATGTGTAGATTACACACTTGAAGCAGTGGTACGTTTTTTCTTGTTCACGCTGTATAATATGCTTTAATGTAAGAAATGAATGAACTGTCTCACACATAGCCGAAGGTATATTTAAGCTTATAAAATGTATTTCACTGTACACAGTGAGCATGCTGAATCTTCCGTTTATCAGGAACATTAACAATAATCTGGAACATGAATTGTTACTTATTAGTTATGAGGTGATTATCCAAATAAGAGTATTATCAAATTCTCTGGAAACTCTACTGCATATAAGAAGTAAAAAGTTTTCAGTACTTATTTAGCAATCAGTTCAGATTAGTTTCATTATTTGTGTGCATTTAACTGGCATAACTGTTAGTAAGTAGATGAGGACAATGGCTGTTATCCATGACAAAAATGTGTTAAAATAATTTGGTTTGTTATTTGTGATATTCAATTTGCTATTAAACCGTTGAATTAACATTATTAACTCTAGTTGCTATCTTCAAGTTTCTAACATAACAGCTATCTGACAAGCGCAGAGAACATTCCTAACATGTTAAATATTAGAGATCAGAAAATAAAGTGAATTAGCCAAAGGTCTGAGATGGAGGATTAGCCTTACAAAAGTAGGTTTACTTCGGTTTGAGTTCACAGAGCCGTATTTAGAATATTCACTGAAACTCATTTATAATTATAATTATACATAATGTATTAGATACACATACTGCATTTTCATAAGACTTTCATGATCCAAAAATGATTATTTTTCAGTAAAATTATTTTACACACTCTAGGTGGATAACACTTTAACAATAACATTACCAGAAATATCTAGTTGAATGTACATAATGAAATATGAAGGAAATAAAGTTATGCCGATTTAAAAAAAGCAGGAACTTTAGAAAAATTTGCAAAATTCGAAAAGTAGATTACCTACAGACAAAATGCATTGCACTACTTTCATAGTTCACATGAAGTAAAAAATTAGATCAGTTGATCATCATTACTTTTCTTAATTTACTTTGCAATACTTGAATCAGATCTGATTTTTATGCTTTATGATGATACTTTCATATTTACGACTCATAATAAATATCTCATTTAATAGAATAGTTCTTCAGTTAATAGTATCCAACCGGCAGGTTTAGGCACCATTAAATTTTTTTCTATTTCGGTTTTATGAAGCCGTTCTAAGCGCACTGTTTTAGCTTAAAAACAGTACGTTAAGGAGGCCTCTAATCGTACTGTTTTTAGTTTGATTTTTTACGATGTTGGTAGTTCGATTTGAATTTGAAAGTTTGAAATGTCAGTTTCAGCCACCTGTCAGTGCTGCCATAAGTGTTTATAAAAACTCCCTAGTAATCGATTAGACGTAAAATTTTCTACATAAATTTATTTAAAATACTCTT
>JABXWE010009118.1:0-38137 GCA_014611495.1 Limonius californicus | reverse complement strand
CGAGTCTTTTGGTACCAATTACTTCAATATTCAAGATAAAAAAAATACATGTGCTTAAAATTTCAACTTTAAACAAAATTCGACTATTGATCCTTAAAATTACTAAGAACAGAAACCTAAATCATTAACACAATTACTTAAACACAAAAATCTTCTCTACATCTGCTAATAACAGTATAATTAATAAAAACAAAATCATAACCTCCAAAATTAATATTTTCACCTAACTTTCATCATTTGTAAATAAACAAAATAATTCAAGCAAACAAAAGTGCTTCAATACTATCCTTCTAAAACATATAAATTATTTATAACCATAAAGAAACATTAACTCAAAAATTAAATTTGTTACACACATATTTACAAAAATAAATACAACCATAATAACAAATTTTATCTTACAGGGCTCCTACACTTGCCCAAGATAACCAAAACATCGCTTACTTCGCACATAGACGTCTCTATCCTCATTTCATAAGGAATATGCACCACAACTTCACTTAGGTCACCAACAAACCACATCGTAGCATCCTCCGAAGATCGTACAAGACCTTTTACTCTTATTAGGTATACATTTGTCACATTTTATCATCATAACTTCTCAAATAACCTTCTTTACATGATAATGAAACTAATTACATACAATTTCAGGTAAAATCAAGCTTTCTGCCATCAAAATAGTATCCTTTTATGCATACGTAAGGCATTACGAAGCCAAAAATCACATCATATCAGGGTTATCTAGTAAAATTAACATAGTTTAAGTGTAGTTTAGAATAATAATAAAAATATAGGGTAAATAACATAGTAATCTATATGCTTTATATTATAATATAGTCGTTTCATTTTTGAGTAATTGTTTGAAACATATCTGGTTACATGTACTTATTTCTGACTGAAGCACAATTTTCTCTGTAAAAAATATTTTTGAATTAGGAACAATTTTTTTTTGTAAGTGAAGATTTTAATTAAACTTCGTTCTCTTCTTCTGCTTCTTCTTCTACTTCAGCTTGTGTTCATTCAAATGTCATGCTCTTCATTGCTTTTCTCGTCCTGCTATATTTTTAATATCGTCGAACCGCTTTCCTTGTGACCTCCTTATGCCAGGTTTGGATTGGACGCCAATCTATGATTTTATGCGTTCCCCTTGTTGGGCCTTCTCTTGCGACATGTCTAGTTCAGATCTACTTCATTTGGGATTTGCACATATTATGGTAGCATTGTAGTAGCGATCTTATTCTTCTAACTACCAATTTCAATGTTCTTTATTCTCAAAGCCATACCAAACATGAAACGCTCAAATTCTTAAGCATTTTTATTGCGAGCGGTGTTATTTCTAGGCCATACATAGTGACAGGTCCTGTCTCCCCCTCCCACCTTGTTCCATCTAACCTTCCATCGTCCATCATTGAATATAGGCTTCTTATCATTTCTTTCCATTTTCCCCGGTCGCTTGCAGTTCTTAGCCATGCTAAACCTGCCGTTTTCTTAATTCACCCGTACTCGCTTGAAATTCTAAACCTGCACCGGTCGCATAGTCCAACACCCGTCTGTCACCTTCAGAAAAATAATGATGGAGATTATGACATAGGAGAGGGTTAACCTAATTGTTGTGATGTATCTATGACCATAAATTACAAAATTGTCATATTAATAAACCGTCAGAAATTAAGCAACTACGTTATTTGAAATTTTAAAAGTGAAATTAATTAATTTAAGAATAATTAAATTTCCTGTGTTTAATAAAAAGAATAATTTGATGCAAACAACCCTGTAAAATATAACAGCTCATATTAAAAAGACTGTTCATAACAAGAATCAAAAACCGCCGTTACATGTTCCAGACACATAAACTTTTTACATTTGTTCCTATTTTTCTTGGTATCAGGATAATAACATCTACTTTTTTTGGTTTTTTTTATTTACAACTTTAGTATTACCTTCCAAATCACACAGTTTTTGAATTAGGAGTTTCGTATTTCAAACACTTTGTACATTAGTTCATGTCCATGGCAAGCTTACGTAGTGTTATTGGAACCGTATATTACCAAAGTGTTGATTTCAGCTACATTTAGAGTTAAACAAAACATCACCTTGAGCCACCTACGCGTATTCTTAGTGCAATTGTAGTTTGAACATAGCCCGTTGGCAACATCAACTCCATCCTTACTATAGTACATTGTTATCATGTCTGGCTTATATTCTTTACCACTGACGGAATCAGTAGTATCGTCATGATGTAGGTTGAATACTAACAGTACGTTCTTATTTTTTCGGGGAATAATTGAAACTAAGGTACAGGTGGCCGTGGAGCCAAATACATTGGATTTTAATGGACGATTGATTGGTATACTAAACCCCAAGGGCAATTCTTGTTTATTCGCCCTAATTGTGTGAACAACGATCAATTTCTTTTTAAGCAAACTATTGACTAATCCGAAGTTTGTAAACCAATTGTCTATACTCAAATTCCTCCCAGTATTATATTATTGGTTCACAAAGCCTCTCAACAATCGCATCGGGAGTGATAATTTTGTTATATGACCTTTCCGTCTGTTTGCCCACGTACACTTCGATTAGCGGTGTAGTACATTGTGGCATCTGACATTGCAAAGATTTTAGTATCGTATTTGTTAGGCCTTTGATACAGCCGAAATCCGCAAGCCCCATAAACCCTCGAGTTCTTCTATAGTGATGTACTCTGAATAGACGTAACAATTTTTACAATTCTCGACAAATTGATCAAAATATTCTCGTATAGGAGCCAATTTCTCAATTTTCTTTTGTTTCTTTGCGTGATCTTTCGTCATCAAATATAAGGCTGCCAAGAAGAAGCCGAAATATGTTCAGGGATATAATTAGTCGGAAAATTTCGACTCCTGATCTATCAGTTCTCCATAAGTCTTTCATGTACATATGGTTAGCTTTGAGAATTCCTTCACAGTACCCTAATCCTAATAGTGCTTATATTTCTGGTTCGTTTGTTGGCCTGGCGTCACTGGCACGTGGGTAGTTATGTGACACTGAATTTATGAAAATATTTGCATTGTTTATAATCAAGTCTTTGCATCATTGACGAAGTACCTATTGATAAATCTCGAATCATTCTTGTAGTGACCTTGTAGGTAATCTTGACGATGGTAGACGAATGACTTTATTTTCCGATGTCACTCGTACATTTGCGCCCCTTCCTCTGTCTTAACCACGGTCTCTATTGTATGATAATGTTCAAACATCTTCTATCTGTGTACGGCTACATGACCTACGTAATCCCATTTTAATTTTGCGTTTCCTTGAAGCACAAGTGCCACTCCAGTTATACCTCTCATTGCGTATTCGGTTTTTAAGAGAGATGCCTAGGACAAGTTTTTCCATTGCTATTTGCGCAATGCTTAACGTGTCATCTAGTTGTTGTGTAAGTATCCAGATTTGCTCTCTATATGTTATAACCGGTAGTATGCATATGCACTGGTCATAAACTCCTGCGCTACGAGGATTGGTATTTTTTTGTTTTTTAATAAGTAACTTAGTTTACCAAATGCTACCCATCTTAGTCTTCTTCTTCCCTCAATTTCTGCGGTTTGGCTCTCCTTTCCCAGTTATAATATCTGCCCTAGTTATATGATAGTGATTAACGTTCTCCACGGTTTTCAACCTCATTTATATTCGGTTTTCTTAACACCTAATTGTTGTTGCGTTTATGTTCATTCATACTTTTCAGATCTTCTTTATTGTCCGTTATCAGGACTATATCTTCGGCTTATCATAAGTTATTCAATTGTACAATAATACTACCACCGTATTATTCCACTCAGTGGGGATCTTACCTTCTTGAATATATTTACGAAATAACTTGGGCAGTTAATCTATAATTTTATTTCCACCTTCTTTTAACATATCTGCTAAAACATCGTCCTTGTCTGGACATTTATTATTTTTTCCACATTCTATAGCATACCTTATTTCTCCTTCATAAATGTCCTCTGAGTTTATATTTAATACATTTCTGTCATCATTTAACACGTTAAGTGCCGCCATGTTATGGGGAAAGCGTATCCACGGGGCCAAAAATTTTTTTTGCTTTAATCGATCAATATGCTTGTAGTTGATAGCTCTGTAGTGTATATTTGTTGAAATTCGGCTTTGTTTGTTTAAATTTTGCAATTTTCTGTGTGAGACTACAGTTGCCTCTCGCGGCCCAGACATGCAATTTTGCAGTTTTAGGCCACGTGTGTCTCATTTGTATCACGACTAACACAATGCAGATGCTTGTCTCACGACTACTTGTTCAGACTTGCACATACTTGCATCAAGCATTTACTGCACAATATTGGTAGATATGGGTCATTTGTACTTCATTTCTGTTATTGTGCAACATTACTGTATGTCCTGCTTTTGTTGTTATTCATAAATGCAGCAAGTACAATTTTTTATATGTTCAAATTTTTATAGTTTTTCAAAGCTTTAATTTTCTACATTATACGTTTTTATAAGCGTGTAACTATTATTGCTTCATTTTTTACTATTTCTGTTTTCAAATAAAGATTTATTTTGTATACCTGCAATAAAACATTACAAATATTTCTGACTACTTTACTTGCATGCCCTGGGTTTCCTGCGACATACATTCGCAGGCCAAAAACGGGTTCTGAACCTATAGGCCACTACTATTTGAACTACATGTAACTCATACGGCTTTGGGAGACCACAGCTGTTAATCACGGCTCAACAGAAAATTTAGTATGAGAGACATATGTGGTCTCACGTGGCCCCGTAGCAAAATATGGGCGTGAGACACCATCTGTCTCATTTGGCACTTAACGTGTTAATCTTTGAACTTGTTTTGTACTTTTGGAACTGTATAGGTCTGTAAAATATTGTTCTGTCACATTCAATAATCCGTCTGCGCCTGTTATATCTGTTCCTTCGTTATTCCTTAAACAGATTATTTTTGACTTCCCCTGCTCTTTTCATTTAATATTTTAATTTTCTTCTATTACTTTTTCTAGTTCCTTCTCGTAATATTTTAATAAGTCTTTTTGAATCATTTTTTGGTAGCTTTACACACTTGTCGAAATTCCTCATATTTGTTTTTCCTAAATAATGTCCTTCTCTCTATCAAACTCCTTGTTTTTTTCAGTAATTTGATCTATTTCCTGCTTAGGTTTTTGAGCTATTTTTGTGCTCAATTTTTTAAAATCTTGGTTAGTTTATTTGCCATTCTGTTAAAAGATTCTTCTATTTCTTGTCAAAATCCTGTCTTCTAAGAGCATTTCTGTAATCATTTCCACTCTGTCTTAATAGGGTTGGAGCTACAGCTACACTATTGTTTTGCTTGAATTTTAACCTATCTTCTTTCAGTCTAATAGCAATTTTTGCTGTTAATAGTCCATGATCACGTCCTATATTAAATAAGTTAAAAGTAGTAACATCTTGTATCATCTTGCCATCGTTTGACAGGATTTAGTCAATTTCGGTTTCGGTATTCGCATTTGGGCGAAACAATGTCTATTTTCGTGGTCGCTTTTTTTGGAAGAACGGGTTCATCCAATGTAGCCTGTTTCTTGATATATATTGTAACATCACTTATTCACGTTGATTTTTTGCGTCAGAGCTATTCTTTCCTATATATTATCTTCTTGTCTACATCGAAATTTTGCACAGAAACCTCCTACTAGTAATTAGTCTATGTGTAGTGCTGTCCTCATTTAAAACAGTCGTAAAATCTTTATAGAATATTTCAAGTTCCTCGTCTGACTGTGATGTGGTTGAGGTGTAACATTGAATGACCTAAGTTTACAGTTTCCTGATAGTGTTATTACAATGTATGCTATTCTATCGAATACTCTATTATAATATATTACTTCGGGTGCAGTTTGTTTGTGTTATAAATCCCACTCCTCTTCGACTTTTATTTTCGCCACTATTATAATATAATACATGTCCAGATTGCAATGTTATGCAACCTTCATCATTTCTTCTAATTTCCGATATTCCTATTATATTCCACTCTATTTTCTATAATTTATTTTCTGCATCATACAACCGGGCATCTTCCATTAAACTTTGTACATTTACTGTACCGATCATTATTTTTGCTTGTCGTTGGCAGCCTTACGTATCCGGGTGCTTCTTAGCACCCGCGGTTCTTTTCTTGTTCTTCCCGCTATCTTGGGACAGATTAGGATCGCCGGGAACATGGGGCCTTGGTATCAAATTAATACTCATCAAAACTAAGTTTCGCATAAGAGGTTTTGGGCAATTAGAACACCAAGCTTGTCGAATGGGTTCGTGAGTTAGATTTCAGCGGCTCCCATGGAATCAGTCGCTGTCGAAGTACCGCTCCTAATTTGGAGAACCGTCGAGTCTTGCGCCAGTTTTGGCCCGCCCCAGTTATTTTATTTCCTCGGTACCCGCCACATCTGGCAGGCCCTCCCATATCCAGCACCGTTTTTTTTCCTAGGAGCGGAAATCTTCATATACACCCTCATTGGGCCTATCGGATTCACCAGGGATCCTAGCGCCTACCGACTAAAACCCCTCCTCTTGTGCCTCTAGTATGTCGCCATGGAATATCTTTTCCAGATTTGCTTCATGACGATAGGCTGTCTTTCCCGCCTATCAACTTATCTTTCCTGTCGCTCCCTTTCCTCTGTCTCTTTAATCCTCATAATTTTTTTAATCATTTTATTATGTATGGTCTCCCGGCTTACCCTGCTACGAATCATTATTTCCACCATATTTTCCGCCGTTAGTTCTTGCCCCACATCATTGAATGCACTTTCTCTTATCCTACTCCAACGCTCACATTCGAATAACGTATGCTCGGCTATATCCACATTATTACAATACATACATCAATCCGTCACATCCTTTCCTATCCTTGTTCTATATGCTGTGAAGGAGCCGTGCGCGGTTAGAGCCTGTGTCAGGAAATATTCTACGTTCCAATGTTGGCAGTTTACCCATTTTCGTACATCCCTTATTAGCCTTTTTGTCCATTCCCCGTTCCCTACATTTGTGTTCCAGTTCTCCTGCCATCTATCTATCATCTGGTTCCTGGCTATATCCCTATCTCCATTATCATAGATATATTTGTCTTCCTCCGCCATTAGCTCGATGGCCGCTATTCCAGTTATAACTTGCAGCGCTATAGTAGGGGCTGTTTTATACGCCCCTGCCACCCTTATAAGGATTCTCGTCTGCGTTTTTTCCATCGTAGCTTTATATATCTTTATCCCCATTGCCGTGTTCCACACTGGCGCCGCATATAATAATATGGAGTGGGCCACCCCACTGAGCACCGCCCTATTGGTGCTGCTGGGCCCCCCAATGTTAGGCATCAGCCTGGTCAGCATTCCCACTCTTTCCTCTGCTTTTTTTGTAACTGCCTTGATGTGTTCGCCATAGCTTCCCCTTGTATCGAGTGTTAGTCCGAGGTATTTAATGCTATGCTTTAGGGTAATCTCGACCTCTTGTACCTTAAAGCTTATGTCCGCCCTCCTTCTTTTTCCTCGGAGGATAATAGATTCTGTCTTCTCCGGGGCTAAGGTAAGTTTATTTTTGCCATCCATCTGCTTATTACGCTAAGATCTACATTTACGTTTTCCACTAGGTTCTCCCTGTCGTCCTCGGAAGCAATCAGCGCCAGGTCGTCCGGAAAGCAGACCAGCATCGCACCCTCTCTTATACACTTCCTGAACACTCCATCATAGAGGATGTTCCACAGGGTGGGTCCTAGGACGGATCCCTGTGGGACTGCCCTCCCTGTTTAACCCTCGTTCTGTTGGTAACTGCTATGTATCTGTCGTCTAGGTAATAACGTTAACGTCCTTAATAACGTTTATTAAATACGTTGATATATTCCTCTTCTCCAGTTTCTCCACTATTAGTCCCCAGTCCGCCGTGTTGAAAGCATTTCGAATGTCCAATGCCCCCAGTATGTGCCACTTCTTGTTGACGTCCTTCGCTTTATCCTGTACTATTTCCAGTGCTTTTATTGTGGACCGCCCTTTTCTGAATCCATATTGGTGATCTGACAACCCTCCCTTTTCCTCTATTTCCTTTTCCAGTCTCGTTCTTATCAAAGCTTCGTAGAGTTTGTTCAGATTTTGCTTGCAGATTGGTCTATACGAATTCGCGTCTTCTAATTTTTTACCTTTCTTTGGGGTGAGTACTACTTTAGCAGCTTTCCATTCTTTTGGATATTTCTGGCTTTTCAGCAGCTCGTTTACTAGTCTGAGCAGCCATTCTCCATCCACGCTTGCCGAATGGGTTCGTGAATTAGATTTCAGCGGCTCCTATGGAATCAGTCACTGTCGAAATACCGCTCCTAATTTGGAGAACCGTCGAGTCTTGCGCCAGTTTTGGCCCGCCCCGTTATTTTATTTCCTCGGTACCACATCTGACAGGCCCTCCCATATCCAGCACCTAGGAAAGCGTCCGATGGAGGACTAGCAACCCCACACGGGACTGTACCATGTTTAATATAATTGCAGTTACAAATTTAATAAAATGTAGACATTTTAGAAGGAATACCGGTTATCTATTCAATTAAGTCCAATTCTTCTATTGTTTCGAAGTTTCTGCCGATTTAGGCTTGCGAGAGCACAATAACAAGTAAACAGGAAGAAGACCAAGCTGATGTGTATATGTGAGTCTCCTCCAAATCATTAGCGTGAAAGATGACCAAATACAAGTGTAAGTGGCTTTACATATTTGTGAAATGTGATGGCGATAGAAAACAGAAGGTGTGATGGCTAGGGTAAACAGAGGCAGAACCGTGTTCATTATGTTAAATAACATAGCGCGCGAATAACATAAATATAAGGACTAAGGTGAGACTATTTAATTATATAGTGAAACAGGTGCTCTTATATGTAGTTGACGCGTAACTAATGACAAATGTCATAAAGCAGAAGCTTCAAGTTGTGATAAACAGATGTTTACGTAATATCCTGAAAATTGGCAGGCCAAGTGTCGTTAGTAGAGAAGAATTATGGACACAAACTGACCAAGAATATATAATTATTAATATGAATAGGAAGAAATACGGTTGGCTTGGCTAAACGCTGCGTGAGGACAAGAAGTCAGTCGAAGTGTTTTGTATTAAAATCTGCAGGGCTACTGGAGAGCAGGCCATCTAAAAGTTACCTAGCGAAAAACAATTGGAAAAGGAACTAACATGACAACATCTCAATACAATCAAATGGCTCGTATGAAGTAGAACTAGAAAAATTATTTCAACACCGCATCTGCAATGGGTTTTACTACTTCTGCTTCTTTTTTTGTAAACCTTGCTCTTATGAGGCGTAGTAATCTTTTCTTCTATGCCCGTGCTGCGCGGTTTAAAGCACTAAAGACGTGAGAATCCTACGGTTGAAATAAGTTATGTTATTTTCATGGGAGCCTTTTGTAACACAGCAATATGTTGTAGGTGAGATCTAAGAAGCGGCTTTTATTTGGAAAAGACGATAGCAAATATCATTGAAAGCATTGCAGAATCAGAACGGCGATAGGCGAAATAGGTGGCAGGGGAAGATAAGAACAAATGGAAAACAAAAATACACAGTTGTAGGCGTGAGCAACAAAGAGTGGTGCAGGAAGACCAAAACACAGATGTTACACGACATAAAACACGCGGTGGGGAAACATTAGATCCAGAAAGCGCTAGATAGAGAAGAAAGTAGAGGGTTGAGAATCCACGAATGAACTAATATGGGTTAAGGAAGAAGAAGAGGAGATGCATGAATTAATATTAGTTGAGGAAGAAGAAGAGGAGATGAATGAATTAATATGGGCTAAGTAAGAAGAAGAGGAGATGGATAAATACTGATATAGCAATACGTTTGAAAACAATAGATAACATACCTCCAAAAAATCGTAAACCGCTGACTGTTGTTTCATATCACATTTTCTTACGGAAAAGGTCTGTAAGTATAAATTTAAGTGTCTACAAACTATAGTAAAATAGAAATGGCTTTGACGCCCATAGTAAATAGCAAAATTGCTTTGATATGTTCTATCTCTTTTAGAAATGTTCTCTTTGGAGAAGGTGATTGGTACATTCATGGCCTTATCTCATAGTAAGTTCTTTCAACATGGGTTTTCGTTACAGGATTTAATTTCCGTTATCTTCTTTCTTATAGCCTTCGTCGAGCTGAACATCGTGCGATCAACTTATTTCTTAATCGTCTTATTCCGTCAGAATCATATCATACACTTGTTGTACGTGTTCTTTGTATTTCTATTCCGTTGTTGGTTCATCTCTATTATTTTGTAAGCTGCTCCTTCTGGCTAGCCATTTCTTCCTAGAGTATGTGCTGTTTTCTGGGTTTCCTTTTTCAGAATCTTTTCCATTAAGTACATTAGCTTAGTTCCATAATGTAGGCAGTTAACTAAGGAATTTGAATACAGAGAAAATTATTGATAGGAAGTTAGCTAGCGATACATTTTTCCGAACTAGGTTACGGATTTGTAGCAGTTTTCGGGTTTATACAGATAATTGTCACAATTTTCATCATTAACATCAAGTTCTAATGAACTATACCAGCTGTCGATATTTATTACTGTTTGAGTATTTTTATGAACTCAAAAGTGTTTGAAGTAATTTTAGTGTACGTTTAAGCACTTCCAGAAGTATTGCCTATCAATTTAGGTAAATGGTATTAATTTTTATAATATCAGTTTATTTCTAAGTGCTATCTTCAACTTTCAAACCTATCTAAAACGTCAATTCCTATTGAAAACGAAAGTATTTTTTTCTAAGGGTTTAGCTCCATTGCAGAACTAACCAAAGTTCTCAGACAACGATTTCAGTGGATTTGCAAACTGCTATTCTGTAGTTTTTAAAATTAAAACCGTTTCTAGTCACTTACTTTCTCTTTCCAGAGAAAGAATTTCTTTAAATGGCATTTTTTATGAGTTTCCCAACCTAAAATATTTTTCAATTGCCTCATATTTCTGCCCTACCGGAAAATTTACGTGATTTAATTTAGCAGGTTCTGATTAAAAATTGTATTCATCTCAAATATGTAAATTCCTTATCGCAGTATTAGATGAAGGAAATAGATCTTTTAAATAAGAAGCTCTGTGACTTCTCATACGAGTAAATTTGCGTTTTCGCTTTCCCATTCTGCGGAACTTTAATACCGACGTATGCTGTTTCGCTTTAGTTTCTGTGGCGGGCTATGCGAGAGAAGGATGAAAACTCTATTATGAATCTCATAAATATATTTGCGCTCCTGAAATTTTCACTCAATTATCCTTCCTATTCCTTTTACGTAAAAGTGGATTAAGCCAAGTGCTCTTATATCTTTGAGATATCCTGTACTTTATGCTGATTCAGTTGTTTAGGACTAACAAACCCATTAAGCACTTAAAGTCATGTTTTTAATACTTAATACGTCTTCAGCCCTCTCAAAACGCAATTTTGTGAAATTGTTGTAAATCTAGTTAAGTTTTCGTTGTCTTATTTTAGGAAAAGAATAAAGTTTTAATTAAAACATTGAGGATTTTATCTTTATATAGAATGGTCTGGTTAATATCACTTTTTTTGGAGACTAAAACACAAACTTACCTGTAGCTCTTATATTAAAAATGAGTGCAAATTATACGTAATCGAATATTATATTAGTCTTGTATATACATTAATATCACTTTGTATATATAAACCACTTCTTAAAGTTTATGTGACGACCTCCTAAGATTTACTAACTCTTTTGTTGTCTATGATAAAACTAATCTTCGCAGTATCATTATTATCAATACAGAACAGTGCGAAGGGTACGTTTTTTATTCGACCACACATATTGTCACGAAGTTGGCATTTAGAAAGTAATTGGTGACCTACTTATTGAATTACCTCATTTTCTTGTTCTTAAATTGGGGAGGAAGTAATTATAGTTGCTTGTTATTAAAATATTACACTTTTGTTTTCTGCTTCTTCTACGTGCTAATTACTGAACAAAATCCACCTGCTATGTTTTGTCCATTATATCTAATGTATCATGTCTTTGTTATTTTGTATTATCGATTAACTTCTTTATCGTAACCGTAATTTAAGCAATCGCAAATTCTGAACTCAATTTCCTATTTTATATATTTGTTTTTCAAATTAATATATAAATCAGGACTGGCAAAATATTAAAATCTTTAAAATATGCTTGAAAGATTATTAGCGAAACAGGATTTCCATTTGACATTATTTTTGTGATCTTAATTGCTCTCCCTTCTCTTTACGTCCCCTTGCCCCGTAAAACATTTCCTATTTCCAATTACAACCTGGTGTATATATAGAAACACTTACAGCTACTTAGTAATATATATAGTACCTAGGAAGGGTCTACTCACATGTGTGTAGTGAGATTTACTTGTGCCATTCGAAACTCTACAGCTTTCAAAGCTTGAAAATACCACCTAGCTGACATATTTCTTACATCCTCTGTGTAACCTTACTCCAGCTTTTTGAAGTTATAGGTTATATTGTTGTTGTCGAATTTGCAACATCATTCAACATTGCAACATCAAACCTTCACTTGCAACTACTAAGTTTGGAAAAACTTTTATTCAACTGAAAAGCTTAATATTCAAACTATTAGCGACCTTAAAGTGTCCAAGATTGGTGCCACTACCCCATTTACAACTCCGTTAAATGTTAACCAGAAATTACCAGGCACTCTTCGGTAAGGAAGTAATGATATAATTTGAAAGAAACTATATCTTTCTGGGATTAACTGGGAAATTTTAGAATAATGGTGTAATTAGGTTGAAATTTTTAATTTGTACCAGGTGTATCAGAAACAGGTATATTTAAACTAGTAATAGATTGGCTCGTGTAGAATTCAATGGTACTATTCATGTTTTAAAAATCATTCAGTTTATTTTTTGAATTAAAAAATAAAATAAAATTTTGATTGAGAACTGCTGATGATACATACAAAACGCATTTAAGCTGTAGAAGGTTATTACCTAATTGTAAAGTAAATCCAAAGTGGCAGACACGTAAAAACTTGTCTGGCTTGTGATAACAACAACAGACTGAATAGAAATTACTGACCTACCTAATAGTATTGGTTTACGGCAGGTGATAAGAAATTTTTTTGTACTTCTATATTACTCTCCTTTGCATAACATGTGGCTGAACTCAAATTTTTGTTATTATCCTGCGGTATCAAACAATTATGGGTTAAATTTTCAATTATTTTCTCATATCTTAAGGGTCCCATTGCCAAAGAAATGTTTTTTCTAGTTTGTATATATTGTAACGTATTTAATATTAGTACCTATTTCTGATACACCCTGTATAAGTATATGTATATTGCCATGATATTTATGTTAAATTAATCTAATTATTATTAAATATATGTTAAATGTCTTTATAATTCCTTAAACTAAACAAAGAATGCCATCGGAAGGTCTTGTAGATATGTAAAAAGGATATTTATTATGTTAATTTCCATATGTTCACCTGAAATGTAGTTTAGGTAGATTATTTATGTCCTAATTAATAATAATTAATGAAATATTATAGTTAAAAAAGTCTTTATAAACCTGTTTATGATAAAAAGTGTTTCCGATACTTTTTACGATGCTTCAATTTAGGAATTCTATTACGCCATGTATGATTTGGTAGTGTTTGACTATTTGTAATCCTGTGGGGTGATTTGTTACTCGTTGTGGTTGATGATGTAGATCTCTTTGAACTGTAACGGAGCCCTATAATTCAATAATAGTAATTAATTTATGTAAATAATTTAAATGTATATAATTTTACTACAACATGTTTTGTATAAGCCAAATTAGTTGAAGATTGTACCTAGGAAGGTTTTTGTTAGGTTTGTTTGATAATTTGTGTTATTTGTGTGGATATATTCGTATTTGATTAAATTTTGAATTTTTAGGTTATGAGGTAGTATTTAGTTATTTACTTCGAATAGATTGGATTTATAGGATGTTTATGTGTTGCTTAACTTGTGTTGTAATTGTAGAATTGTGTTAAATGTGTTTTTATTAGGTATATGAATAATTTTAGTTTAATTAACAATATTTTGAAAAATGTAAAATTTGTGTAATTTTGAATATTGGCTTGTGGGATGTCTATTTATAGATATTTATTCAGGGATTCTGAATCTGGAATTAGTTTTTTGATAGGTTTAGGCATAAGCTTTCTATCCATAATTTTAAATTTATTTATTAACGCTTCACTAGTTTTTGTTTTGAAAATTCCGTTCTTCATTTTATTATGTTACCTGGTTACGATTCGATTTTGTCAGAATTTCAGAGGTATCTGGCAGAAAATAATTGCTTTAGTACCTATATGGCCATCGAACTGGGTGCACGCTTTTTCTTATCAGTGCTTAAATTTAATTGTAATGTAACTTTGAATCTCAAAAATGAGGTTAAGTTTGTTTGTTTACGAAATGTCAAAGTGATTTATATTACCACAACTATAATTGTGGGTTAATAATTACAAATGTGTGTGTGTAATAATAATAAATAAGTTACCATATTTAAATTGATTCAAGTGTGTTTTCTTTGGAAAATTTAACTGGAAAGAAATGAGCATAAAAATAAAATTTCTTTTATTCATTCATTTAATATAATAATAATTACGTATAAAAAAGAACTTACCTTAATTAAATTGGAACATTTGAGTGTAATTAATACAGTGCTTCTGAGATTTATTCCACTAAACTTTAAATTTGCGTACTGGAAGCTGACATTGCGAAGTTCAACGAGTCCGGCTGATACAATGGAACTCTTCAACGTAGGAAATAAGAATGTACAGATCAGCAGTTTTCGGAGAATTGGTGCCTAAATTGCCGCAAACGGGACTGGATTTTCAAGATAAGTTCAAAAGTTATTTATGTACTGATGATATTTTATATGTTATATTTGATTCATATAAACCTATCTAAATTAGGGAAGCCACGTATTCACCTTAGCCTGAGAAATTAGAGTCAATTTATATGCTATTGTATGTCAATTTAGATTTACTAATTTTGAAAGAATTCAAAATTTGGCGCCCAACGAAGTTAAATAATAATAATTATTTTTTTATAAGTAAAATTCATAGCAATATATACGTATTATACGGCGAAGTGCCGCCATCCCTTCCTTAACTGCAATGTATCCCTTTTTGAAGCATCTTCTTTTTCGAAAACCCTAGATTCCAATGTTTTTCGCATTCCTTTATTCTAGTATTTTCAGGGTTTTACCCTCTTACGTCTCGCGGGGAGGAGTCCGTTTAAACATTCTTTGAGGCCATCGGTTGTCATCCATCTTAGGTAGGTGACCGAACCATTTGAGGCTTCTTCTTTCGATTCTCTCTATTACATACTCTTCTTCCTGCATGCGTCTTCGAATTTCTACATTGGTAACGTGGTTAAGCTATTAGATGAAACCGGAATAGAGATTTTAGTTGAATTGTTTAAGACGATCTACTGCACAGGAGAGATACCAGAGGACTGGCTAAGATCAACCTTTATAACACTGCCCAAAGTAAACAATGCCAGAAAGTGTAGTGATCATAGAACCATTAGTTTAATGAGCCACGTGTTGTAAATATTTTTGAAGATAATACACAATAGAATACGTCAAAAATGTGAAGACAACCTTAGTAATACCCAGTTTGGATTTAGAAATGGGTTAGGTACCAGAGAAGCGATTTTTAGCATACATGTTCTTATAGAGCGCTGCAGAGACGTAAGCAATGATATCTACATGTGCTTCATAGACTATGAGAAGGCGTTCGATCTCGTGCAGCACGATAAATTAATCGAGATACTGAAAGACATAGGCTTAGATAGTAGAGATATACGAGTTATTGCAAACCTTTATTGGAACCAGAGAGCTGCGGTTAGAGTAGAAAATGATGAAACGAAGCAAATAGAAATCATGATGGGAGTAAGACAGGGATGTGTTCTCTCTCCTATTTTGTTTAATTTATACTCTGAAATAATCTTCAATGAAGCACTGGAAGACAGTCCTAAAGGTATTACCATAAATGGAATAACGATAAACAACATACGATACGCGGATGACACAGTCCTGATCGCCAATGCCGAAGAAGACCTGCAAGAACTGGTTAATAAAGTCAATCTCTCTAGCAATAATTATGGTCTAAAAAGAAACAAGAAAGAGACTAAGTTTATGATAATTAGTAAACGTTAAATTGATAATGTAAATATCGCAATTGACGCTGACCAACTGGAGAGAGTGAACAAATACAAATACCTTGGCTGAAACATAAACGACGCGAAGTTCTTTTGAAAAAATGAGGAAAGTAATATGTTGCCGTGATTTAAACCTTGATCTTAGACTACGGATCTTACGGTGCTATGTGTTGCCAGTTCTTTTATATGGCTTTGAGTCATGGACGCTAACACAAGCAACAAGTAAAAAGTTATACAGTTTCGAAATGTGGCTATATCGCAGAATGTTCAGAATTTCGTGGGTAGAAATAATCGGGAATGAAACAGTGTAATACTCCGGCCTGGTGCCGCATAAACTCAGAGTCTGGTTTCACTGGAGAATAAGAATTATCGATTGGATTAACAATTTTATTCCTATAATTTACAATGCTACCTTAACTAAAATACTTGATTCAAATGTATATTTACAATAATAAAAATGAAAAATAATGACGGAAATATTTATATACAATAATAAAATGAAAATTAAAACTACCTGGGCTGGGTCCTGGAAGGTCGACGTTCTGGTCACTGGAACTGTGGGATGCGGGGCCAGCGCGATGCAGTCTCGCTGCTGACAGCCGGCAGCTCGCTTGTGTCTCCAAGGTCACGCTGTTAACTCAATAACTTTCGATTATTATAATGGAAATAAACGGGTTATTTGCAGGTATTGGATTGCAGCACTTCCGTGGAACTCGTGTTTTGATGACCTAGTAATTTACATAACTCGTTGGGGTGCCTATTACGGGAATAATAGTGCTATGAATTTTCCGCTGTTGCAGTTGTCTTTCCCCGGTCTTAATCGCGGCGCTGTGGAATGTTCGTGTTTTCGCCAGTATTGTGTAGTCGTTTAGAATTATTATGGCAGTCACTAATTATCAAGCTCGGGACGACCCATTCTAGTCAAAATAGTGGTGCGATATTCGTCGTAAATTCTTTAAGCGACTTTCAATACGGTGTATCTCAGGTCAGGAGTATATAGATTTTAATTGTTCGGGAAAATTATATGCAGGACTCTATTAAATGCAAGCTCGGGGCGACCCATTCTAGCACAATAGGGTGAACAGCAGGGAACAGGATTGCCCTTTCAAAGAGCGGGTTCCCCCATTCTAATTAAGGGTGCACGAAAAGTAATTCCTGGATTAAAACTGTCAAAGTGCGGGTTTCCCCATCCTAATCCAGTGTTTAATGGAATTCTAGGATTTTAGATATGCGGTGAACTGGATTTAATTACAGGATTCGGTTTATAAGTTCAGGTTACTGGACTGGCTTTATACGGTTCTCGGAACTGGTCTTCCTCTTCGGCTTTCGACGTAGAAGAGTTGGCTCTAGGACTGGTTTCTAGGCTGGACTTCTTCCTCTCCATCTCGACTCAAAAGTTAATGGATTTAGGTCAAAAATTCATTTTGATATCTTTGGTCCGGCTGATTTCACTCTTTCTGGCGTCGTGTCGGGCCGGGTACGGAGTGGGGTCGCACATCAGTTTGCTACTACCAGCGCCTTTTCGGCGAAACAATAACGCGGAAAGTTTCTAAATAAATTTAAAACGCGTTCTGGCCGGAAACTTTGTTACAACAGCCTTGCAAAGACTGAACAAAGATCTGGAATTACTTAAAACCATCAAAAGTCGCAAACTAGAATATTTGGGTCACATATAGAGGAATGAAAAATATTACTTACCTCAGTTGATCATACAAGGTAAAATACAAGGCAAGCGAAGCGTGGGTAGGAGACGTACATCCTGGCTGAGGAATTTAAGGCAATGGTATGGCAAAAGTACGAATTCACAAGGGGTTTTAATGCGGTGGTCTATTGCGTGATGCCCACTACAACACCACGCGTCTTGTATTTGACACGCGGCCAACAGGTGTGAGAGCTAGAATACGGAATTTAGGACCTTCCGCCTTGCAGACCAAATTCCTTCATAGGGTGTAGAGCTTCACCATTATCATTAAATATCAGACATTTCGAATTAAACACAAAGTTTTAATTTCTTCTTTAGATATTGCCTTGCTAATTAGCGTTGAAATTTCAGCAATTGAGAAAGAAATCGTAGAGCATCCCTTGACCGTTGGTTGATTAAACTGTTTTTATACAACGTTTTCGCGGTCTTGTGAATATCGAATGACGTCGAAGCTATATAAATAACTGGAATTCTATAGCACAAAAATGCTAAAATATGCTATTTTAGCTGTTTATTTTTATATTCAATGTCAGACGAAAAGCAGCACTTCCAGACGAATTTAAAAGAAAAGAAATTCCCAACTTTTTAAATACTTTGATATGAAAAAAGATGTTTGATGTAAGTACGTGCTTCTGCCTTTGCTTTTTCAAATATTTACACGGAATAAAGTCCACAAACTGATTTTTCAATCGGAAATCGTGCAGAGAATGATATAATACGTCTTTTGCCAAGTGACTTCCTCTATAGTTTGGTCAGTGGGTATATTAATGACAATCAATGCTGCGGTTATACTGTGAACTGCAAACAATTCTTTTGGTTCAGTACGTCTAAAGTATGCCCCAGTGCGAGTCTATTAGATACTTTAATTATCGTAGCGCTGTTTTGCGATCAGATAATATAAGATTGATCTAAGATAACATTATTGTAGTTTTCGGTAAATCTATTTATTTAAAATTATACTAAATCTGGAAATCAGTTCCTGCTATAACTTCGTAATAAATTTACTTTGTATAATTTTAAATCAAATATCAGCAATTTACCTGACTGTAAAAAACGCCATCAACTTTAGTAATCTGATTTTACCAAAGCTGACTAATAATTATGCAACCAATGTTCCAGTTATTTAAGGAAAGCAGGCCAGTACATTTTCAAACTTAAGGATTGCACTTAGTAATGCTACTTACTATATTACATAACAGTAGATTGATAAACGAGGGAATTATTAATAACATATCGAGGGTAATTGCTATAAATTTGAATAATTTTTGACTTCCGATTTTTAAAAGTTGAATTAAATGGCATAGCAAGTTCGTGCAAATATATGTTTTGTGTATTTTTCCATTAGCACCCAGTCATACTGGTAGGTGTATTTGGTTGCCCACGGTTCCTTTTTCCCGTCAACCTTGTTTCGAACTTATTATGTTTCTTTAGTTTTCGGGAATTTGGGAGGAGACGGAGAACATCCTCTTGAGTATTGGGCCGTGCAAGTTGTGGGTTGCTGGTAAAAGTGTGGTGAGGTGATTTAAGATTGTGGAATTTTCATGCTTCGTGGTTTATTTAAATCATCCTTACCCAAAAAGGAATTCACTTACTTACACGCCGCATGCTATGTGGAGAGTCTCGTGGGACAATTTTCCGACCAACCAGCTTATCGCGTTCACCTGTAGCTTTCAGTTTGTACGTGTTGTACGAAGTTGAAGACAATTAGCCACCGAAGGGAAAGTTCGAACTTGTGGGGAACTTCCAAATACGTTTTCAAAATGTGCCTACATGAGCCCTTGGTCCAGCTTGAGGCCATCAGCTGCCGCGTACTTCTTAATCGTGTTCAAAAGGCTCCAGGAACAACCCAGCGAAAAACCAAAGGTTTGATTTGCCAATTTTCTCTATCCTCTATCTTCGTGCGAGCGTATGCAGAGGGCTCCAGTGCCCGTTAATTCCAGTTAGGCATGTTCCAGACTCAATGAAGACGCCAATTATGTGTTAATTCCAGTTTATGCTATTGTGTAAGATTTGTATTTTTAACTATTTGATATTATCTACCTCTTTGAACCTTATTATGCATTTGCAACTGGTCACTTACCTGCAGTAGGTGCATTCAGTTTCACTTTTACTTGTTCATGTAACGGCACATGGATATTTAATTAAGTTTATGCTGTGTTGTTCCAGGCTTCACAAACCTGTCGGGCATCAATTCAGCCCGCTTTGTCAGTTGTGGCTGTGTCTATTTTCACGGCTGCGTGGCACTTGCAATTTAAACAATTGGCAGCTTAATTGTTGATGCGAAAGATGTCTTGTATTATAGAACAATTATGCGGATTGATTAATAGCGATAAACGATTCGGTTCGTTACTGCCGTTTACATTTTACGAGTTGGTTTAGCTGACTTAACACCAGGCCTTGCGTCATTTTATCAGCTTCGGGAAACTTGTATTCGGACCTTAATTATTATTAACTTAGTTTTCTGGATTTTTAGATCCGTTTGTTATCAGACAGGGGTTACGTCCGCTAAATTTCTTTCCTTGTCATACCTCATTTGCTTGAAAACTTTCCCTCTATTCGAGTTTCCTCGAATTATTTTGGCCTGTTGTCTAAATCATAAAGTTTGAGTTTACCTTATTATTACATTTAGTGTTCATTTATTTTGTATTACACCGGTGTTCATGTAATGTCTATTATATTATATTTAAAAATCTAGAGGCTTAATTTACAGCATTCCCTTCACTTTGGTGTTTTATTGTGTTTTAGCTTGTATGTTGAAACCTGTAAGTTTTATTTTTCGTGGTAAAAGTTTACCCTTAGTTGGACCCATAAGGTTGGTCCTTAGAATCGCTGCACGACGACTAGTGAAGGATCTTGGCACCCCTTTGAAAATATTGTTGTCGGTTCACCCACACCCGTTTCACAGACGAGCTACCCGTGGGTAATAATTCGGTGTTTCCGGTCTGTTACGAACAATTTTGTTTATTGTCCCATCGCTAATCCTTTGGGCGGGGGTGATGGTTTTATTGTAACAGTTTGTATGGTTGGTTGCTTAAGTTAAGGGTCAACTTTTTTATATTAACTATAGCTAGTTTAGATGAATTTCAACTACTGGAAATTAACATGTTATTCCCTTCAACAAAAATAAAGCTGCTAGTTTCATGTAAATTAAAATGGAAAATGGAAAATTTAATTTTTTCACAAACTGTGAGTTGAAGTCACACTGTTTGTATATATGAGAAGAATAAGCGAGAAGACATGAAACAGTAACGGAATTTGTCAGACAACCTTTGTAAGAGGAAGAGCTAGCAGTATACTAAAGAGACGTTGATACATGGGGTGATAAATATGAAAGAACTGGAGCAAAGGTGCCTTAAGCCGTTAAGCGAGAGAAAAAGAGAAGCAGCTTATAAAGTCATGGTTAAAAGAACTGTACTTTATTTTGATATTTCTGTTCATTTCTTCTTGTCCTTTTTATTATTATTTATTTATTTATTATTATTTGTTTGCGGCTTTGGCCTTAGCATACCTTTTGTCACTGCGACCCTTAGTGGTTCTATTGTAACTTACAAGCCCTTGCAATTGTTAGAGAAGTTGAAGGTTATTGAAAAACCTGAGGTTGTCTCTGAGATTAAAGTTTCTTATTTCGGTAGGTGTGCTAGTCTCCTCCCCGAGAATGTTGTGTCTGCGTCGACCGGCAGCATCGCATCTGCATAGGATTTGTTCAACCGTTTCTGCTGCCTCATTGCATAGGCGGCATATTTAGTCCTCAGCCTTACCAATCTTAAATAGATGGTATTTTAGTGGAGTGTGGCCTGTGAAAAGACCAGTGAAGGTCTGCAGCTCCTACTTGCTGAGAGACAAAGCGTTCCTTGCTTTGTTTTGCGAAATGGTTATAAACTGTTTTGCCTGACGTTGTTCTGGTGTGTTTTACCAGTACGAGGATTTTATTTGTTCCTCCCATAGGCTGAGCTCGTGCTTAATGTGGCTTTTCTGTATTCCACAACAAGGTTCAGGTCCAGTGTATGCCGTTGTTGCACCTCTTTTTGCGAGTTCAACGACTTTTTCATTGCCTGGTATACCCTCGTGCCCTGGAACCCACCATAGAGTTACGTGGTTTTTGCTGGCCAGTTGCTTGAGGTCGCCCAGGCATTCCAGACAAGCTTGGACTCACGCGTATAGGCTTTCAGAGCCTCTATTGCTGCTTAGCTGTCTGTTTGAATATCGATCGTTGCACCTTTACAGCCTTTCCTGAGGTTTATTCTAGTGCAGAGGTTTATGGCATAAACCATTACATATCTCTTCCTTTGGTTTCTTGACCTTTTTTAATATTCTTTTTTACCTTGGACTACGGAAGTAACAGAGATGTGCGGAAGATTAATATGGGTCTATGGTAACCCGGCTTATATTTTGATGTTTTTCGACAATTGTGAAACACCAAAATATCTATCCTCTCAATAAAAGCTTACAAGTGAGAATGTAATTTTAATTCTTACATTTTTTACAACCATAAGTAGTTAATGACCTGCAGAGTGAAAAAGGTGATAAACTCGACATCCAAAAGTAACAATTTTAGTCAATAGAATTCCTTTTCACAAATTGATTGAAAATTACTTGTTACGTGATGAACGTCTCTTTTTACTGTAAATTGCCCATGTGTATGAGAGACAAAAGTAAAATAATTACCACACTCATCATTATATTTGTTTTCGTTGTCTGTACAAGAAGCAAACCTTCCGGTCTTAAGTGACCCGGGCAGATTATCTCAAGTTTATTTAGCATTTTGAAAGACTTTTATTCTAAAGCATCTTTATAACAGCTTCTAAAACAGACAAACACCCCAAGGCGGTATTTGGAAAACGGTAGAATTATAAAAATTGAAAGTCCGAGTAACTTTTGGTTTTCGCCGACCAAAGGGTAGGAAGCTTTCTTTAACTGTTTTATATTTTTCCTACATAAGTTAAGAAAAATTCACCAAACTGTTCAATGAATGTCTAATAACGGTATAAATACCCACAAATTGGGAAACGGCAATAGTGATTCTATTATACAAAAAGGGAGATAAATCGGATCTCGAAAATTACATACCAATCTCGCTGCTGTCACAGGTGTACAAGCTTTTCAGCAAAGTTCTAAAAAATAGGTTGGCGAACAAACTTGATGATTACCAGCCCGTCGAACAGGCCGCATTTCGAAAAGAATATAGTACCAGCGACCATCTACTAACGATAAGAATCCTACTTGATAAATTGAGAGAGTACAACCTAGATATCTGCTTTGCTCTCGTGGATTTTCGAAAAGCATTTGATTCGATAGAACATTGGGCCATAGAAGAGAAACTTAACAACGCAAGAATAGACCACCGTGACACATAGCTCCTGACACACGCATATATATAAAACAGCAACATCAACCATAAAAATGTAGGAAGACACAAAAGCCATAAAATAGAGAGGGGAATAAGACAAGCAGATACGATTTCCCCGAAACTATTCACACTAGCCCTTGAAAATGTATTCAGAAAAATGTATTGGAACGACAAAGGAATAGATATTAATGACCGATGTTGTGATAATAACAGATAACAAAGAGCACCTCGGATAGATGCTAGAAGAAGTAGCACGCGAATCAGCAAAAATAGGCCTCGAAATAAACTACCAAAAAACAAAAGTAATGTGCCATACAGACCCACAAATACAAATTTTAAATAACGCAATAGGAAACGTAGATGGATATATCTATTTAGGCAATGAAATCATGATAAGCAAGGAAAATCAAACCAATGAAATACTAAGAAGGAGAAGGCTAGGGTGGGTAGCTTTTGGTAACCTCACACACGTCCTCAAAAACAAGAAAATTCCAATTAACCTAAGATCTAAAGTATTTAACCAATGTGTGCTACCGGTGCTCACATATGGAGCACAAACTTGGACCATCACAAAATTAAGTATTGAAAAGTTACGTGTCACACAAAGAGCTATGGAAAGGCAAATGCTTAACATATTTTTAAAAGATCGAAAAACCAAAAAGTGGATAAGAACAATTACCAAAGTGAAAGACATAGCACTGGACATATCCGAGCTAAAATGAAGCTACGTTGGACATGTGGCACGCATGAAATATAAAAGATGGAACAACATCATCTTACAATGGAGACCATACCCGGCACACAGAGGAAGGGGAAGAACGCAAGCAAAATGGACCGACGATGTTAAGAGGACGGTTGGCCTTCACTGGATAAGAGCCGCTCAGGATCGAAATGGATGGAATACCATGAAAGAGGCCTCTGTTCAGAAATGGACCCAATAAGGCAAAAGAAGAAGAAGAAGCAGCTTTCAAAGCAACAACTAAGGTAATAACCTTCTAATCTGCTATTAGATTCGTTTCTGCTCATGATTTTCTCATCTTTTATATATTTTTACCTAGATAAAACAAGAAACAGCTTATAAATCCGTGGTTAATGGAGTTACATTTTATTCTAGTATTCCTATTTATATCTTCTCGTAGTTTCCTTAACACTTAAATTTTTTTTAATATAATATGAGATACTGCTTATAAAGCCATGGATAAGGAAATACTATTACAACCTATTATATATTACTACGAGCCATCCAGTAAGATGTCGTCAATGCAGTGGAAACATTCAAGTTCACCACCACCAAGAAGTTTAAAGCACAACCTTCTGCAGGTAAGCTAATGCTAACATTTTTTCTTGACCATGAAGGACCCTTGTTGGTAGAGTTTAAGGAACGTGGAGTAATTGGCAAAGCAAATCTGCACAATGGAACTTTAAACAAGCTTTATAAAGAAATAAGACGGAAACGTCCAGGAAAACTTACGCGTGGGGTCATTTTACTCCATGACAATGCTAGGTCTCATGTTGCTAATGTGAAAAAATAAATCTTCACCGAAAGAAACTGAGGGTTTTAGAGTATCCAACCTATAGCTCGGACCTATCGCCATGCGATTTCCATATTTTTGGACCGCTGAAAAAGGCGTTAAAAGTTGGCATTTTGAGTCTGACGCAGAAGTACAGATAGCTGCGGAAGACTTCTTCAATCACCAGCCACAAGAATTCCATGTTCTATGTTTCAATTGAATACACTTCGTATTTTATACTTTTTAAATTCAGTTTCCAACATATCCGAGAAAGTATCAGCTGCCCCTTAAAACTACGCTAAGCGTTCCAACAAGTGAAAGTTTAAATTTCTTCATGATATCCCAAACTGACAATATAAAAATTGTGAATTGATTCCTTTCTCTTTCGTATTATTTGAAAACGGAATATTTAGATACTAGTATAATAGAAAAGAATAAATCTCTTCAAATTCAATATACATGATACATGAGAAGCTATAACTGATTGATTGGTCTATCAAACTTGATTCCATATTTTAATATCAAGAAATCGTCAAGTAATTATTATTGTTTTAGGGCACCTACTATTAGCGAAATGTTTCCATTAAATCGATTAAAAATGTACAAGAATTAACAGATTATTAGTTTAAATAAATTATTACGATTAAGTAAGCCTTGTTCTTCTGGATGATATGGTTATGTACTAAGGAGAATGATACCGAGGAAATGAAGTATTTTTAGGAGTTCCGCAAGACTCAGTTTTGGGCCTATTATTATTATTCTCTTATACCTATAAAATAAATTTTTCCGTCATCATGATTGTCATCGTCATCATCAAACAGCTATATAGGCGTCCATTGTTGAACATAAGCTTTCCGTGGTAGATTCCTACGCCATCTGTTTCGCGCCACATTCATCCAGTTTGTCTGGATGCTGTTACTGTCATTAGACTAAATGGTGTGCGGTCTATCTCTGTTGCAAACGGCCTCATTGCATTATTTTTCTTGTCCATATGCGTTCCTCGTTTTTAATAGGTGTCCTGCGCACCTCCATGGGATCAGTTAACCATTAAGTTCTAACTGGTGGCAAGGTAGGTCAAAAATTTAGCCTTACTCGTTTATTGCCCAAATCTGCTTGCCTGGGCGCTTTTTTTTGTAACGTTTATTTAGTTTTGTGAAGAGGATTCGTTATCAATAATATTTAGTCAGCGAAATGTCGATTGTTTAATTTTCGTCATTGATGTTTATTCCTAGATTTTCTATACCCAGTAATTGTAACATGTGCTCCAGAAGAGATTTTGAGATATGACAATCCCCTAATGAACACCTTATTTAATCCGGGATTCGGTATTTAAATAAATCTGTGTTATACAAGGATGTATATAACAATTAGGCAAGTCTTTAATGTCAGTATCGAAAAGAGTTTGCTCACAACAAATTTGAAGTTTGAAAATTATGTAATGGAATATAAAATACCTTAGTTTTGAAAGCTGCTTTCCAAATCGGTAATTAATGTAAATCACATAATTTACATTATTTACTTACTTATCTACATACTGTTAATTCGTTTAGTTTATGTTCCTAAAGCAACGTTTGACTATTATACTTTTAAACGAATGGGGTGTTTATTTTGATGGAAAATATTGGGTTCAGTTTGTTTTGCGTACACCTATTACTTGTACGTAAATTGTAGCAGTTGTCTTCATATTAATGCCATCATTTATAAAACAGTCATTCTCTTAACACCAACGAAAGGTGACAAATACGTTGCGCTAACAGTAAACGGCGTTGATGTATTTGGGCTGACATAAGAATGTCCCCATTTATTACGAAGAGTGGTTTCGAAATATGTGTGGAATCAATTCATTTACGTCTTCAACAATTTTAAAGTCAGTGCTTTTTTCTTAAGAAAATTCTGTGTAACATAACTTAAACTGTACTCAAAATGTTCTGCTGCAAAGGAAGTATCTGGTAATTGAGTGCTTTGTAATATATTTCTTACTTTTTCAATTGAGTGTTACAAGTGAAGCATTCGTTCTTATTAGACCACGACAAACCTATGAAACAACTTCTTTAGTTAACGCACGGAGGACGGACGGTTCGTGTAGTCTTCATTAATAATATGTACGGAGTAAATCAAAATATATAAGCGCCACCCCTTTAAGTGACAGTTAAGCGAAGATCCTCGTTAAATCACTAACGATCGACAGCTTACAGGGAATCGAACTTGTCATGTTGTACTTGCTTCTTAACTCACTATTTCCCACAGAATACATACAAAAGGAAAATATACAAAACAACAAGTGGTAGGTTACTAAATAATAGATGGAAATATTTCAAATAAAAGTTTGGTACAGTTACAAGCCAAATACCTTCAACCAAGGACCCGAGTCGGTCCTGCTATAAATTCAATATATAACCAAAGAGCCTGGAGCCGTCGAAACCTATTGCTCGAGACACCACTGAATACGACATTTAATAAAATTTATTATTGGATCTACTAAAGAACTGGCAAATTGTTGCTGTCTTGTGGTTGCTTTATTTTTTGAAAATATAACTAATTTTACGTCTCATAAGTCGAAGCACTTGGAACACATTTTTATATTTATAATTCTATAAAAACAACATTTATTTAAAAACCTAGTGGAAAGTTGTATCACCTATAGAGCGGAGGCATGGACGATAAATCAAAACATAAAAAATAACATCCGCAGAAATTATTACAGAAGATGTTGTGGCGTTACTTTACTAGACCATCTTAGAAGTAACAGAGTTAAACATATGATGCAAGTAGAAACATCACTGCTAGACGTAAATGAAATAAAACAGTTCAAATGGTATGGACATATGAGAAGCATGGCTGAATACAGATTACCACAGACAAGCTGGAGATGGAAACCACCACAGCGAAGAAGAAGGGGCAGACCAAGGAAACGATGGAACATAGGTATTACGGAAGCCATGCAGAAACGAGAGCTAAGAGCCGAAGACTATCTGGACAAGGAAGCATGGGTCTTGGGATGCGGAAGAGGGCCAAGATGGCTGTAGAAACCGCCTATATATATATATATATACAGTGTTGTCGTAAAATGACCCCCCTCCCGGCTAGGCGCCATTTAAAAAAACTTTTTAAATTGCAATGGGGTCGATGGATACCTTAGTTAAAAGGTCTCTTTGAGTAGAGGATAACTCTATATTTTGGTAACATTTTATAGATTCAGAAACAAATGACAGACTTATTTTTATACAAATTATCTGTTTCTGATATTAAGCAAAGCGCCAAAAAAATGTAGGAGGCGAAACAACAGAAGTAAAGCAATTGAAATAATTAGTCTTTCTGTTCTGTCACTTTAATTCAGTTATCGTGTTTGCTCACGTTTGAATATTGAGTGTTTAAACCGGTGATACTAACAATAATTATGGCGAATGTTCAAACTTTACAGGAAAAAACTGAAGCAGTTTTTATTTTTGCTGAAGCCAATCGAAACTGTCACGAAGCAGAGAGAATATTCAATGAACGTTTTCCCGACCGTCCTATTTCGAGGACGTATTTAATAGAACTTCTGCAAAAATTTACAAACACATTCTCAGCAATCAACGTCACATGCAGCTGCGATTTGTGATGTCTCGGTGACCACGTTCAAAAGTTTTTAAAACGGCATAATTTCCACCCATACAAAATGAAGATTTTACACCAGTTGATTGAATATGATCCGGATAGACGCAATGAATTTTGTGAGGTCATAACCCAAACCATTGCAAGAAACCCATCCTATCTTCGTAATAGCTGTATTAGTGACCAATGCACAATTTTTTAAATGGGTTTGTTTACTGACAAGATGTAAGATATTGGTGCGATGAAAATCCCCATGTTCCGGGAAGGTAACACCCAATTTCAGAGAAGTTGAATGTGTGGATAGGAATACTTGGCGACCATATCGTAGGTCCCTTATTTATCGACGGAAACCTTACTGAGGAATTGTACTTGAACATGCTGGAAAACCTCAAGCATCAGTTAATAGTTGAGATGGATGAAAATAATCTAAGCGAATTTGACATGGGTATCATATTCCAGCAAGATCGCGCTCCTCCGCGTTTTAGCGGACAAGTTCGCAGTTATCTCGAGGCAACGTGTCCTCGACCATGGATTGGTTGTCGTGGTCCAACAGAATGGCCTCCGCGATGCCCTGACCTGACTCCGTTGGACATTTTTGTGGGGGTACCTTGAGTCGAAAGGTTTTCAAATAGAACTCGATTCCCTTTTGGATTTACGACTGAAAATAATATAACAGAGGCTTGTGCAAATATCGGTGTTGAAACTTTCCAGAAAGTAACTTGTGATATATTTTCTCCCACAATTTCCTATTAGATATTTTGATTTCCTGAATTTCTTGGTAAGTTTATCATTAAGTCGTCAAAAAGGATGGGTACCCGCAAATCTATGTTTCCTCATAGTAGCATGAAATATTGGATTATCAAATAGCCGACCTTAGCACCCTCTAAAAACAACATTTTTCCGTTTATTCACGTCAGTGGTCCATAGTAGACCTAGATATCCTACAATCCTAACCATATCCTACAATCTCAGACCATGTCTAGCGGACACATTTAAGCTGTTATATTGTTCTTTTTAACGGTAAAAATTAAAAAAAAATGTTTTTATCAAACTTTAGTAAGCTGACTAGACAAAGTCATTTTGCTACACATTACTGGGTCGTTAAAATTTAAACGCCGTAAAGGATAAGCTGCGGTGCAGATTCTTTTCTGGAACGATAGTTCGTCATGGGAACGTTAAAAAGGCATGCCGTAGGTAATTTTATCCATATCAAACAATAAACCAAACCGCACGATATTCCCCACTAAATTATTAACTTCTGTATATATTTAATCCGACTTTATCGTCAAGTGATGTTACGAAAAAATTGAACAAATTTAAATTTCAAAAGCAATTTGGACCGCACCCAAATTTCACCAAGTATAGCATGTCTGCGGCGTTCGACTGCAAGTCCTTTACCAAGCCCTCCGCAGCTAGTTTCAAAAGAAAACGCTCATACAAACCAATCGATCGGATTTATTTCTTAAAAAATTTCTTCCAAAACGCATCTAGGCTGTTTTGAGTCCGCGCCCACCAATAAGAACCCACCAATCAGTGACAACTCGCACAATACCCGGAAAGTAGCGCAGGATAATCTATTTATAAATTAACGTTCAAATTCGAACACGAGAAGGTCAGAGAAGAGTCACATTGGGTTATAATTCGACATGGCATTGATTCCGATAATAAGAGGTAAGAAATAATAACATGAATATTTAATAAGGGATAGCTGCTTACTCACCGCACATCTAATAAAAACGGATCATCAGCGTTCAATCGGAACACTCATTAAAAACTTAAATTGAATTTGAAAATTGTACCAATATGTAGTTCATTTGACCTACTTCCTGTCATATTAAAAAAGTTAGTGTTGGTGAACGATTTGTAATTTTCCCAATATTAATTTCCATCGACTATTCAAAACGGATAAATTCCTGCAGTTTTCTGCGTAGAATTTCTGTGTATAATGTAATTAATGTAATAATATGTAAACATTCTCTGTCATTCCAAGTTTGTAACTTTTGCATGTGAACGGATCTTTTAATAATAGAGTTTTAAAGCAAAACTAAATTAATTTTCACATTAGGGCTACAAGTTTGTCTTCAATTCCCATTTATGGAACAAAATTATTCCGCCTGTAACGGCAACAAGCTTTTAGCTGTTCCTTTTATTTCACCTCTCGTTCGTTACATATTGTTTGCAGTAACGCCAAAACTTTCTTTACTTTTTTACTTGTTACACGGTACTGCAGTGAAACATTTTTTAAAAAGTTGCTCTTTGGCTCTACAGTTCCTAGCAACGATGCCCACGAACCTATGAAGCACATAAATCTGTTCCTGAATATTTAAGCTGTTTTTCTACAATTAAAAGTTTGGAACGTACGTGCAGCTTCGTTAGTATAATAAATGCTCCTGAGACAACTTTTAAACTTCAGGAAATTGAACAAACTGCTCACTTAAAGCCCCTGGAAAGGTTATTAGGGAGTGAAAACGCAGTTGAAGGGTAAACCGCTGTTTTCGAACCACAGCACTAATTGGCATTATTT
This sequence comes from Limonius californicus, assembly GCA_014611495.1. Lineage (NCBI taxonomy): Eukaryota > Metazoa > Arthropoda > Insecta > Coleoptera > Elateridae > Limonius > Limonius californicus. Next base: position 7,284 of record JABXWE010009118.1, on the reverse strand, counting down.
GAAATGGTTTTGTCTTTCCTATCTAGTAAAAGAAATTAGAAGCAACTCTATTCTGCGTAATTGGCTGAAAGGGGCTGTCTTACTTTTGTCTCACAAAAACGCTATTCTCTGTTAAACACAGTGCCTGTGGCTAATATAAAAAGAAAGGAGAAACCAATGATTGTAGAAGAGAAAGCTAATACGCTCCAAAAAAATAGGATACTACTTTGTGATTTGTTAAGATTCCATCTTTCCTATATTGGTTTACAAATAAGAGATTTGCTAAAGTAGTTCTGTTGTATTGTAACTTGTGTTGTAGTTTTTCTATCTAAAGTTGTATTTTTTTCTAGTTTCTAGTTTCTTTGAACAAGATACAAATGGTCATATAGATAGTAGGGCGGAACGAAAAAACTTGTTTTTTTAAATCATTCTGTCACAGGCATCAAAATGTGCCTTTACACAAATAAAAAAGGGTCTCCGAAGCTAGTTGGTTTATTTTAATATTTTCAGGTTCCTCGCAGAACCTAAAGTTTTAAGAATATTACAATTTTTTATGTTTTTTTGCAATTCACGCCGATTCAAAAAAGTTATCAATAACTATTTGTCACTGCCTTTAAAATGGTTATTTTAGTTACGAGGGGAATTTTTTTATGTTATCTACCTAAGTATGAAGGAAACAATTTAGAGGACAAAAAATTTTATTTTTCAACATAAGAAGCATTAACGTTTACACACTTATTCTAAAGTTTTTCTAATAACGCGATGCCTCTATATTCATAAATATACCATAAGATAAATTTGCTAGAACATATGTGTAATAACAAATAAATCAATAGTGAATGTAATAATAATAAGGTTAAATCAGGCTTGGTACACTCTGTATATCAACCATGCTAAATATAAACAGTTAAGTTACAAGTTAGTAGCACACTCTGTGTACGAGTGCCCATACAATTTTAAGGTGAAGCCCAAATTATCAAAAATTATTCATAACGTAAACACGGTTCTGTATGACAAATAATAGAAAAGAATAAATAGCCAAGTGATGAACTCAAATTTCTGACCCAACTTAATGAATGCCTAAAACTTCGTAAATATCAGTTAAACTGCATAAAACATAAATTAAATACATAAGTGAGTAAGCCAGAATTGAGGCAAGACTATAATTTATAACTGACTCGAAATTAGTCAACAGATTGATTGGGTAAATACAGAAAATACAAAATGCTGACGTACATTACCATATTAGATTATGTGATTTAGACAACAGGTTAAACTAGTTCCAGAAAACTAGAATTGAGGGAAAAGAAGAAAGAGAACTAGGGGACGTCCAGTCGTCCACGCAAACGATATATAAAAAATTATGGATGACGTGGGCGCGCGTAACTATGAAGAAATGAAGTGAAAATCTGAGGGAAGACGAGATTGGAAACATGCGTCAAACCATTTAGGAGACTGAAGACTTAGAGAGAGAGAACCCCTATCTGAAAATAAACGGATCTAAAAATCCACAAAACTAAATTATTAACTATGGAAGTTCGAATACGAATTTCTGGAAGTTGGTGATATGACACAAGGCCTGGCGTTAAGTCAGCTTAGCCAACGCGTTAAATGTAAATGGTAGCGCCGAACCGAATCGTTATCGCTATTAATTCAATCCGCATAATTGTCCTATAGTACAAGGAATTTTATTCACAATAAATTAAGTTGCCAATTGTCTAAATTACAATTGTCACATAGCCGTGAAAATAGACACAGCCGCAACTGACAGCGGTATAAATTTGCTGCGCACAAAAGTTTTGTTTACCAAAACATCACAATCAAAAACGTAATTAAATATAAAAGTGCAATTACCAAAAAAAGAAACAGGTGGAAATTAATTAAATTCACCTGCTGAAGGTAAGTGGCCCGTCGCAAATGCATATTAAAGTTCAAAACTGTAGATAATACCAAAAAGGTAAAAATACCAAATCTACACAGTATTGGCTTCCCGTTGAGTGTGGTACATGCCGAGATGTATTTAACGAGCAACGGAACTTCCGGAATATGGTTGCACGAAGATAAGAACAGACTGAGAGAAATATATTGGAAACTCAGATCTTTCGTCGGCCGCTGGGTGATACCTGGAGCCTCCTGAACGCGAGTATGGAGGACGCGGCAGCGGATGGCATCCAAATAGACTAGCAGCTCATGTAGGCACCTTTTGCCACGTATTCGGAAGTACCCCAGAAGCTCGAACCTTCCCTTGGGTGGCCGTTTATCTCCAGCTTCGTACAGCACGTAGAATCGAAAGCTACAAGTGACCGAGATAGGTTGGTTGGTCGGAAAACCCACGAGACTCTACATATCATACGGTGGGTAACGTATCAGTTTTCTGGTAAAGTGTTTAATGAATCTGGGCTAGACCCAATGAGAATTTAGCCAAACACCAAAATAACTCGCAGGCAACTAACTTAATTCTAACTAAAATTAAAAATTTAAATGATCCACGCAGCATGAAATTTTCAAAATCTTAAATCACCTCCTACACTTATACCAGCAATCCACAACTTACACGGCCAAGAACTCAAGAGGAAGTCCCGTTTGATATCAACACTTCAGGTAATTCCACCAACCTAATTCAAAATCCACCTACAACTTTAAAAGAATTCCCCAAAATTCCCTAACACTACAGGAACTCAAAAAGTTCAAACCAAGGTCGGCGGCAAAAGGAACTGTAGGCAACCAAGCACACCTATCAGACTGCTGGGATGCTGCCGCGAAAAATGCCCGTAATATTTCAAAGGAAAAATTCTTCTGACAACTCTGTAAAATAAGACTCCACAGAGTTTTTCAAGTCCACATTCGACAAAAAGCGACACCCTCTCAAGTGCTTTTTGTGTTTTGGAAAGAGATAATACTCATAGGGGCGAAATTGTCAGGTCTTTTCTTACGTATAGTTGCTTTCAAATTGATTATTGTTTCTTTGTAGACATTCTCTGTTATTGTAGACTCTTTTGGCATATACTCAACCCATAAAATTCCTTCAGCATCCCAGAAAACTGTGGCCATCACCTTTCCCGCTGAGAATTGCGTCTTCGCCTTCTTGGAGTCTGGAGAGCCCGTATGAAGCCATTGCATCGACTCTTCTTTCGTCGGTGGGTTCCAGTGGTGTACCCAGGTCTCATCCATGGTTACAGTTTTAAAGAAGAGTCCTCATCTTGGGATAAAGCCGCCGTATTATCCTCGCAAATTTCCACAGTGCTGACAACTTGCTCATTCCTAAATCTTCAAGAAGGATTTTAAAAACAGATGTTCTGATATACATATCTGCTTTTCTTGCAATAACTGAAACTGTCACTTGGCGATCAAGCAACACCAAATCTTCAAATTTCTTTATGGGCTCCTGTGTTCGTCCTTCAAGAGGGCTTCCGCACTTTGGGTCATCCTGAATGGACTCCCTGCCCTATTTGAACTGCTTACACCGAAATTTAACTTGAAAATAGGATGAGCTATTTTCCTCAAACACAGCCACCATTCGCTCATGGATATTCTTTGGATTATTGCCTTATTTCGATAGAAGTCTAATGACGCTTCTGTGCTCAAGTTTTAAATCAGTCATTTTTGCACCTCTAGCTCTATACAGAAATGAGAAATCTTAAGCGAGTTGTATCCAACTTGGAGCATACACTCTAAAATGTCATAGAGATCTGACAATAAAATTATCACGATAGCATTTTGTTTTCACAGCTAGGTAGATAACATATAAAACTCCCCTCCTATTAAAACATCGATTCCAGTTATATTAATAATAATAATAAATTATCGTAAATGCTATATCTGGCGATGCTTCCTATGTTCTCAGAGACCATTTAAAAAAACAACATACATTTGGCAAAATTGCGCCCAAACAGGTGTTGTTCATGGTAACTAAATACTTATAATAATCAGCTACGTATAATAAATTGTTCGAATTGGAAACCTTCTGCTTGTAAACATAGTTCAATCTTCGTCGTTTGTATTACTCGCCCCAGTATTTCTGGTGTAATTTCTAATACCGGTGCGTTAATTCTGTTCCTAACTTTATCAGCGTTTGGTGGAGGCTTCTTTAAGCTTTTTTTTTAAAAGTCCCAAACAGGAAAGTCTAAAGGATTGAAATCGAGTGATCTCGAGGGTAAAGTGGGACTACCGAGTACAACCCATCTGTTTGGGAAGCGTTCCTCCAACCACTCTCTTACATTAACGGTAAGATGAGCAGGAGCTCCATCATGGATGTATATCATATTAAGTAGTATGTTCAAAGGAATCTCCTCTATATCTTGTTCCAAAACAGTGAGATATTAATCGGCATTAAAACGATTTGGTACGTAAATCAACAACCTTGTGGTTTATTATACCCAGCCGCAGATTAACGGAAAACCTTCTTTGGTGACCATATTCACGTGGGTTTTCTTCAACCCAATATTGAATATTATTCACATTAAACACGCCATCTCTGGTAAACATGCTTTCATCGCTGCAAAGAATACATCTTAAGAAGTCACCATTGTCACGAACTCTATTTAAAATCGCCTTTGAAAAATTCAATCGGGATATGTTATAATTTCCATAGAGAGGCTGAACTTTGCATATATAATACGGATAAAGAAATGTACGGTCTTGGTACTAGCTAGTTGCCGGATACTTACGGAGGCATCTTTGTGTATTGGGTATAAAATTTGTTCTTTTAGTTGTATTGTGCACCTTTGCCTTGGTCGACCAGCGTTTCGCATTTCATTTTATAAAAAACTAGTTTAACGAACACGTTGGTCTAGTTTTCGAAATAAGGGGAGCCTGGGGGAAGGTCATTTTATGTAAAGGAGTCTTGGTCTAGATGCCTCGAAAGAGTGTCGTACGCTGCTCGTAACTGTTAAACTAAATTTTCCGTCGACGTGTCCTCAAACTTCACATTCGTAGTGATTTAGAATCGCGGCTTTCTAGCTGGATATAATGAATGCGGAATCTGGGAGTGTCCTTTTGGGACTACTTATGTAAGGAACTCGTAGCTCTTGGAGTCGAGTTTTTCTAGTGGGTTAGATTGTGTGATCTTGAAGCCTTGAGGCTTCATATTCTCCTTGTGTTACTACAGTAACCGCGTACGTCGAAAGGTTCGAAGTCAGAGCTATCGCTACTATCTCGATATCCAATTTCAAATTCTGAAGTGAATGGTATCACTGACGTCAGTCTGCAACTGACGGCCTTTCCGGGCCCAAATTTTCCATTTGATCAGGCAGCTTTGTCGGAGCGGTTCCCCTCTTTTAACTGACGCTCCTGACTGGTTGACTGCGTGTGGCGGAGAGTGACCTGGTGGAGGGTGGCCGTCATCCTCGAAGGAAGCACCCGGATGGTCGGAGTAAGTGACTCCTGTTCAATCTACTTCGAATTTGATTAATGGTGAGAAGCTGCTATTACAGGTAGCTTACCAAGATTGTGATATATGTAATTTGTGCAGTTTTGTTTATGATTGACAATATTAAAAGCTATACACTGGTAACATTCGCCTTTGCTGTTGGTTTATAATATGTTAGATGTCACAGTTCATTTCTACTACCATTACCGGTATTATAATTTAATATTGTATTAAGATTGTTATATATGCTGTGTTGTATGGGTTAATTTGGTACCGAATTCGGGAGAGTTTATCTTGAATATATGATATATAATTACCAATGCCTATTTGTGTGTTACATTCTTATTAAACGAACAGTCTGGACCCAACGAGAATTTGGTGGACTGTATCGTTGGGATTTTGATATCTGCCTAGTAGTAGCGTGGACTCCCTTTTTGAGGACCCACGACCTTCTCCACTGGTCAGCTAGCCGCTGCTACACCTGGGGATGTCCAGGCCCACACATAGTGTTCGGTGATTTTAAACCGTAACACATTTCGTCCTAGGATGTCTCTGATTTGGAAAACGTGCACGGTATTCTTGTTCTGTTGTGTTAGCATTTTCATTGCAGAAACTGTATACCATTCACATATCGGCATACTAATTGAACGTAACATTCGTTATAAGGAATGAAATAAGTGAACGCTATAATATAACAAAAAAAAACACAGAAACACAGGAACTAATAAAATACAACTTTTTCTATTAACAGTTATCGATTAATAACGCATATTAAACGACCGGATGTCCAAACATGGGGACCTCGTACAGACGCAAGAAGTATGGTACAACACTTTAGTATTAGGATTTGCGACTTAGGATTTTACGAAATACATCGGCAGGTGTGTATTTTATGTTAATTTATAAACACCCTGTATAGTAAATTTAAATAACTTGACGTAACCATCTCGGTTATACATAGTATTCGGGAGGTGCTCCAAATCAAAGAAGTTATTTTGCTACCCGAAGTCGTGACTGATAAGTCCCAAAATATTTCGCAAAATGATTCACTGCGATACACAAATAAGTCAAGCGTGAATAGTGATACGAATGCAAGTATTAGACGACGCCTTCACAATGTTATTTTTGCAGGAATTGAATTACTACAAGCAGCCTGCAGTATAGCCGCGAGTCTCGAAGCTTTTAACACTTTACTATTGAAGAAATAAAAACTAATTGCGAAGGCAACGAATTCAAGTAAAAGTGTTTAAATTCCGGAAAACGCCAACGTTTATCCGAATTCCTGAGCGAATGCTCTGCTAGTTCTTATAGCTGCTGAAATTCAGTAATTTCAGTTGCCATGTATGTTGGGTTGCGTCGACCACTTGTAAAGGGGGGCGACTTAGCTTGTCCATCCTGTAAATTTGTACCTTTATATTGTATTAGCTGCATCTGTACGATAACAGTAACAATAATAGATAGTGATGGTCACAATCGAATTATTTCAATAATCGATTGATTAGTATTCGAATGATTTTAATAATCGAGATATGCATTCGAATTGATCATTCGAATCTAAAATGCGCGTGCATTTCAGCAATGCGAGAAATGTCTCGTATTGTGCCTTTCGAATGATGACTCCTTGGCACTCCTGCTCTACTCGAATTTTTTTTGTTATTGTGTAGATTCTGTTTTGTATTTATTTAAATTTCGTCACATTGTAAGATTAACCTTTATATCGTTATATTGTAAGTTATTAAATATCAATAATATTTCTAATTATTTTATTGTAACTGATTAATAGTTTATATCTTTATAAGCATTACCATGACGACCAATTTATCCACTAGAATTTTAAAACGAAAAGGTAATATGGAAATCCGAACAGATTACAAATGATCGTAACTAACTAAAATCAAAGGTTCTTTTGATATTTTTAAACAGTAACATAAATTGCT
>JABXWE010009117.1:0-20831 GCA_014611495.1 Limonius californicus | reverse complement strand
AATCTTGACGAAAAACCTGTAATTTACTTACCTTAATAAATTACAAATCAGTTGCAACTAAATACTTGTTCATTTTCACATTTTGTTGGGCCAAAATTTTTAACTACCTGAACTGTCACACAGTTTGACATACAGGTAAATGTCATTCAAAGCTCATTACAGCTGACTGCAGACGGAATAGATTTTTTTCTAGGCTTGATGCAATTGACTTTTTAAAAAATCACTTTGTATGTCCAAAACGGTTTACGAGTTATTTGAAATTTTATCAATCACGGTCAATTAAATTCTACCGCACTAAAATTCGTAAATATTATATTAGATTGCTCCAAAATGCTGCCGAGGTCATGCTCTGGAAAAAAGTTTCTAGATTTCTATTTTTGCTTCCAACAATTACAAAACGCAAATATGTACAACAAATATTCGATAGATACTGTTGCATGTACAAACCTTACATTTATATTTATTTTACCACATTTGTATTTACATTTATTTGTTCTTATGAGTCACGCAGCAACAATAATAATAATAATAATGTATAGAACTAACTTAACTTTACAAATTTAAGAAAAACGATGGTAATACTGATTTTAGTGCTACAATTCTGCGGTAGGTTGTATTTTATTTAATTCGCAGTTTTGGCGTACTGTAAATGCCGCAAGGTAAATGCACTCAGCTACACTAAACCGTTCTTGCTACATTTTAACCAAAATTCGTAATAATTTGACGTGTGCAAGACAAATTTGTTGTCTTTCAAAGTACTCGAACGTTGCTGCTGCCATCTAGTGGCCAAAATTTCGTTACGCCCATATCAAACTCAAGTGACAACACATACAAAGGGGGTGGAGTTTGGTTTCCATGCACCTTGTTTACAATCATGGAATTATGACATTTAAAAATAATAGGGCGAGTAACAGATCCGAGGGACGCGGGTTCGAACCTGGCTGAGGTCGGCGAGATTTTTCTAGCGGGGAAAAGTCTGAAAATACGCCTTTTGTCGGATAAGAAGTAAAGCTGTAGGTCCCGTGCCACTACGATGTGTGACACGTTAAAAATCACTACTGGAGTTGGAATTACCCCAGATAGGCAAAATTCTTAGTTAGGGTGTACAATGGGCTAAATGTGGCCTAAGTGCATAGAGATGCTTGGAAAACCGCGTCCTAGATCTCGCTTTTTCAAAGCAAGCAAGCAACAGTAACAATCAGAACCGAATTATATAAATTGGGATCTGCGTTCATGTATCTAATGCATTTAACATTAAAATAGAAATAGGTATTACATAGTGGTTTTGTTGCGCGCCGTCAATGCTATTACAGCTAGAAATACAGATGGCAACAAACTGTGCAATGCCATATTTAAATAACAAATATTAGTCTTCCCACTACAATTGTTATTTTGGCGATTCATTTAAGTAAGATATTATAAATAAACAATATTTTTGTTCGTTAAAATAAAAATATTATTAAGAAAACACCACTAAAGATATTTCGTTTTGATACATTTAAAACAGGTTTAGAAAAAAAAGGCACACCATTGAATTTGCATTTGACAAGGATTTATCATATTAAAACATTCTTACAATGCCAAATTTTTTCTCAAAACTAAGACTGGTTTTAAAAAAGTGTCCCAAATGTATGCACTTCTCCCTACTTCCAATTTCTTTTTCTTCTTCTTCTTCTTCTTCTGTGTATAGGCCAATGGCCTGTTAATTACCTAAAATGCAGTAGGTTCTATGAGCCCTCTTTGCACGTATGCCGGGCAGGAGGCTAGTCTAACCCGTCGAACAGAGAAGAGAAGTTCCACTATAAGGTTAACGATTGTCAAATATGTTTGTAAGACAACCGGGACCGACGGTTTTACGTACCCACCGAAGCACGACCGGTTGCATATGCCACTATATTGGTCAACCCATCTAAGTACTGACCGCGCGGATTGTGTTGGACTACGAATACCGTTTGACCGGCGTCCGCAGCGCTCCGCTATGCAACCCCTACTTCCTATTTAATTTTTAAAACTTAAATGTAGCCACTTTAGCACACAAATTGTTACACTTGGCAACCACAATTTGTTAGGGAATTTTCGTTTACAAAAGCATAATATTCTTTATTAGGTATTTCATTGTTAAGTGGTTGCTGTTTTGGTTAATATCTCCTCTAAATGTCAAAGTATGTCAAACACCAAACAGAGAAACAGAAATAAATATGGCTCCGAGGCGAAGTGTCAAAACTGTGTGTGCAACTAACAACAACAATAATTATAACAATTTAACATTTAATGATGTGCTGTGTCCGATATGTAGAAGTATCTTAATCGAACCAGTAACACTACCATGTAATCATGGTTTTTGTTCCTCCTGTTTTGAGGGCACCGTTGCGAACGCAAATCTCGTATGTCCTCTATGTAGAGTACGAATTGGTTCTTGGATAAGAAGAAGCTCCAAAAAGGACAATAAACTCATTAATATTGTTTTGTGGGAAGCTATCAAAAAGAATTTCCCGAAGCAAGTGAAAAATAAATTAGAAGGAATCGAGGAATACCCTGAAGAAGGTACGTTTTATTTTATGACTTAACCTCACTTTATGTTGACACTTTCTCTTTCTTGTAGATACTCCTAGGCGATTAACAGTCGCTGGGGAAATTCGTCGTGAATATGAGATTCAGAAAGCTAAAGAATTGCAAGAATTACACATGCAACGTGAGGCTGAGGATAAGGCTAGCCAAGATTACATTAGGAAGCTTAAGGACCAAGAGGAATATGAGAAGTGCGTACAGGAGGAAAATTTACGATTAAGCGAGCAGGTGGCCAAGAAATTAGCTCAAGAATATTCATTTGACCCAGGACCGTCAAGTTCCAAAGTTGAATCCAAAATAAATTCATTAGCTTCGTGCAGTTTCAAAAAGCAGCTCCCAATCGATAGTTTATTGAAAAATATGAGTCGGAAGAAGCTAAGTGTGACTGTACAACCTGTATCAGAGAGTATGGTCACTGCTAAAGAGTACACGTGTAAGGTTTTGTGCCAAGATAGAAATAAAGAGCTTTCAAATCAAAATAGCACTTTCGATAAAGCAGCTATGCTTAATTGGAAAGTGCATGATAAACTAAAGAAAATCGTAACAGAAGGTGAAGCAAGTGATAGCAATGACTCCATAACTTCCGAATGTAGATATTTTAAACCTATAGATTCAAGGCATATTCCTGTAGCAATGAAGATACCCGTTATTAAAGTTCCTGCAATCATTGCAACTGCTAATACTGTTATTATTGGGTAAGTTTTAATGTATTAATTTCTTTGCTAAAGTGCTAATGTCATGCATACTTGAAATAGTAATAACTTACCTTTTTAAACATTAATATATTACATGGTGTTGTTTGGGTCATTCCTCCAAGAGTATTTTTAGTCAATATACAATATGCAAGTTGTTTTGATCGGGAAATATAAAATATAGCATTTTTTAATATTTATAAAATATAGTATAACTGCAATAATTCAATAATGGTGGGTTCAAATTATTGATTTGTTGAGACTACTGGATTTGTATATAAAGCATACACTATTTATTAGGTTTATTTTCATAAGTAATCCTGTATTTGAGTATCAGGAATTTTTTGTTCGTGTTATGCTACACTTATTCATATTGTCTATCTATTAATATAGACTAAACGTACAAATAAATTTTTGTAGTGCTGGGATGACTCAAGTTTGCCCGTAATTGACATGTGAAACCATTCACATAAGTGGGGGTAGAGAATGTAGAGGTTGTACTGTACTATGTACAGGGAGCCATTTAAAGTGTGATTTTTTACAATACAGTTAACAAAATTATGATTGCCATTTAACAAATAGTATTAGTTGCAAGTTCAGGAAATAGTTCCCCCCATCAGATGTAAAATCTTATCCACTACATAATAATTTTAAGGAACTATAAATTTTTTTCTAAATTATTTCTCTGTGTACCTCGGCATCTCATAATGCCTGAGTTGGTAACAACATTTTGTTACTAATACTATGATTGTTATTTTTTAAATTTCAGACCTCCAAAAGGAGAAGCCACTTTCCGCCATGCAACTGCAGGATCTGCATTTGCAGTGGTTAGCATTCTAGCATTTCCTTTTGTTATTCCTCAAAATGAAACAGTAACTAAAACATATATTGTACCTCCAAAACGTAAGATACTAGAATTAGGGAGCACATGTGATACGGTTGTTGCTGATGTAGTGCTGCCTGTTAAAGTACTCCCGTCTTCATCCACCCATATAAGAAGTCCTAAACGACACACCAGAAACAAAACTCAACCAGAGGAAGTACTTCCAACTTCCCCAAGCATTATAAAAAAATATGAAACTCGAAACAAAACTAATCAAAAGTCTCCCTCGAAAACACCAGAGAGAAATAGAAATTTGTCTCGAGAATTTGCTACTTTCACTACTCCTTCCAAACGAAAGCGTTTGAGGTCCACTCCACCGGCAGAAAAAGTTGTATCTCCAAAAAGAACCAGGATTACAGTTACAAATCCAACATGCAGTCCTCCTTTTCACGGATTTGATAACAAAAATGTTAGTAAACCTAAAGGAAAAAATAATGGCTCATTTGTTGTTGAAAGCGCCGATGTTAATAATGTAAATTCAAAGTATAACAACGGTGATATTAGTAATCTGAAAAAATTACAAGAGGAAGAGGACTTTAAATTTGCACAAAAACTGCAGGAGGAGTTAAATAACAGGAGTCGATATTCTACGAGGAACAGTATTAGTGTGAAAACTAAAAACGTTAGAAAACCCTCCACAAGACAGGTTACATTGAAGGAAATGATTTCACAAACAGCAAGTAAAGTGCCCTAATTTACATATTATGGTACTTCTTGTAATACAAAAAAATCGTATAATATAGAAAAAGAAAATAGAAATAGTTGAGAGTTCAAATTATGAGTTTACTAACATACTGCTGTATTACAAAGTAAATATGTACCGATATTTACACTCATTGAAGTATTTCTAACACTTTTATTGTAACAATGTAATGGATTCTAACAAAATCAAATATTAATTGTATGCCTACAGGTACTTCCATTCTAAAAAGCCCAACCTTACGTAAGATTTTCAAATTAAGCAAGGGCTTTAAGAAGTGTGAATGCAAGTATTCTAATATTTAGATACATAGCCACAACTGTGTTGACGTTTCCTTTTTTGAAATCAATATTAGATAAGTTTTATGTTGAAATATATTTTGGTATAAAACTGAGAAGATTGTGATATTGATGCTGAGTTAGCTTTGTAAGAAAATGGTCGAATGTATGTTCTTATTTTTTTTGTTATGCACTGGAGGAACTTTATGTCTAACTGAAAGTATGATAATTATGTAATGTAGTATAATATAAATGCTGTGAGTTCGTAGTGCTGCTAAGAAGTTTTTTTTAATGGTAATGAATACCAAGAAAATGTGGGTGTTTCAAAAGTGATTGTGTGTACATAACAATTGTATTGTAATGAGCATCATAAACATGAAGGTGTGATCATCATTATAGTATTATTTATGCTTGCTCTGTTGTTGACAGCCTTTTTTTAAAACAAAGCAAGCCTCAAATTAATTTGAAAACATTAGTTATAATATTACTGAAAAATAATTATCGCAACCTTGTAAAGTTTAAAAGAGAGGAGAGAAGAAAAAAATTTGTATTTGAACTTCTCAGTAATCTTGGAGAAAAAGTAAGATGGTGTCTCTCTGAAAATCTTTGGACTAGTCGCTGCAATAGATTCATAAATTAACTATTTCTATTAATACTGTCTTTTAATCTAGAAGAAAATATTTTGAAAGGAGGACGTTTATGGTTACATCCAAACGGTACTATCACGTGTTAATAATTTCATCTCATTCAAACTAAATGACATTTGAAGCACCCAGCAAGAAATGGAAACTCACTGATAGTCATATCATTTTTGCTACGTTTTGAATGGTATCAAATAGAGTTTTCCTTTACATTTTATAGATCTTGCTTTCTTTTTTTAAGCACATTAATATTCTAACCACGGAAAAATACGTGTAAAAAATAAAGTATCATACAAAGTGTGGGAAACCATCGACAGAATTTGTCGGTACTGATAAAAGTTCTAATAAATACTGTAATCCAGGTGAGCTGCATTTGCTTAGCTTACATCAAAAGTGTTCTAGATCTTATGTGTTGCTTTAACTAAACATTTAAAAGTTCATAATTAGTATTGCCGATGGTTTCAACATTTATTAATGATTATATAGGTATATATATATATTTTTAGTTATCTCTGCTGTGATAGCAGTTATGATACAGTGTGTTTCAGTCAAGATGGCTACGTCTATTGTGTAATAGAACTTGAAACGAACTTTAATTTCACACAATCGTTGTGTAATATAACAAAATTACACTTTTTGTATTTGTATATAGAAATAATTTTAAATATAAAGACGTATAGAATTTATCTTTATTATTTAAATTAATTGTTCTGTTCTGCAGTAGCCATTGTAATTAAGACACATTGTAGTATTTGTTTTTGTAATTATTGTTGTTTATACATTAAGAGAAAAGTAAAATTTCAGTTATGTAAATTGAATCTTTATTTTTTGCATAGTTAATTTGAAACATGTAAGACTGGCTTTACTAATTTCTGCTCTGTTCACTTCACTTAGGATGTTGCTGGGATGCCTAAAACAAAAACATTTTAATATATTTTAAAGGCCTAAAATAATTGAAATGTTAAGAATTTTGCTTATAGGGAAATTAAACTTTTAAGAATACCACAAGTGGGTTGTTCTTCGAATTCAGGTATAGGAGGGGATTCTTCATGGTGGCCCATACAGGCGCCGATAGGACAATGACAGGATTTGTTAGTAGCTATGGCATGGGCTTCAGAAATTACACATAAGGCATCGATTTCAGGTATTATTACCTCTTCCTGTGGTTTGCCGCATGAATCCGTGTTATCTGTAACAGTAGATGTAGATGATTTTCCTAAATTTTTAGCTGCATCCCAAGCTTCTGAAATGCTTCCTGGAATATTAGGTAGCGAAGGAAGTGCTAGGGGTGGATCATCCTTTTTAACTGTACACAAAAATAATTGCAACTATAAAATACTAAATGATTTGAGATTTTTTTAATCTTTAATTTGTGTGAATTTTTGGTTGGAAAAGAAACAAAGAGACTTTCATACCACCGTTTATAAAATTATACGCAATTGTAGCATAATGTTTTGCTTCTGCAATGCCTGTTTGTGAATATTCAGCTGCTTCTTTAGGATAACAAACAGCAGCCATGCCAAGGGCTCCTGCAGACGTGTACAATGTTCGCTTAAATTTTCCACCTCTTAGTCCTAAAATTAACCCTGCAAGACCTCCCAAGGCAACAGCGCCATATTTTGGAGTGGTATTATCTTCTTCTTGTAGGTAATTAATCAAACCTAGTAACATTTTTCTGGTTAAAAATCAGTTATCTTAACGAACCAAAGTATAGTGTTACCTTGTGCATTATCTATACCCATATTTATGTAATCTTGTCCTACATGCTTCAGAGTTTTAATTTCGTTTAGCACACTGAATATGGTTCTTCGAACCGAGCCAAACGCCTGTTCGATGGTTCCAGGTTCTTCTGCCTGACATGGCTCTGGTTTCTGGCGTCTATCAACTTCGGAGATATAAATAGGTAATTCGCTGGGTTTGCAAACACATTCGCTTGAATTTGAAGTACTTTCGCTACTCTTTTCAGCTACTAATGCGGCAGTTGGGATGAATACGTTCCTGACAAGCTAAGAATAGAGCATTGTGATAATAATCCAAGAAAAAGTTTATAGGTTATGGGTACTATACAGGGAATGCAAAATTGATTATTTCTGCTATTTTCTTGCTTTCTGTTAAAATTATAATTATGATTAAAAAGGATTTGTACCTTGCTTGTGAACATTTTGCAGATAAAGTTATTTGTCCTTAAAATTATTTAAATTTACGGTAAATGTTATATAAAAGACCAAAATTCACATAAGGAACAGCTGAGTTTGACAGTAAAGTGACCACTGCGCATGCGAACGAGTTTGAGCCTACATTTTTCCTATTATTTAAAATATGTCCATTAAAATAATTGTATTATCATTTATCCATGTAATGAAAATACTGTAAAACTATTCTTAACATATGCTTTCAAATAATGCGAAAATTCGCGCAAAGTTACGACAGTAATCGTAGACATCGTATAAAATCATCAATATTCATTATGAGACTACTATTGGTATTCTATTGTTATTGTTTGATTGAGCAAGATCTAGGACGTGATTTTCCAAGCATCTCTGTGCACTCAGGCCATATTTGGCCCATTGTACAACCTAACTACGAATTTTGCCTATCTGGAGTAGTTCCAACTCCACTAGTGATTTTTAATGTGTCACACATAGAATTTCTATGGTTTCACACATAACAGTGGCACGGAACCTACGGCTTTATTTCTTATCCGACAGAAGGCGCACTTTCAAATTTTTCCCCGCTAGAAAAATACCACCGACCTCGGCCGGATTCGAACAGATATATTAATATTCTTCTTCTTTATCCTTCATACCCTCACGGGTGTTGGATATTTGTGAGTTTCGCGTTCTTTGCCCAATTCTTCCATCCTTTCCGGTCCTTTGCCATCTTATTCCGTTTCCTCGTACCTTTGGCTTCTCGAATAGATCTTTTGAATTATTATAATCGGCGTCTCGGGCTGGTGAAGCGTGCAACACCATTATCATTTGCTGACCAGAGTTAGCAATGCTTGCTCTGACTAGTACTTGGATGGAGATCCCAAGGCGGCGTTCATCACAGCGCCCTCATACTATCGGATGGGTTAAACACCTTGGTCTCGGGTGTCATATTAACACCATGACAACACAGGTTTGGAAGTCCCTATAACTAAGTGTAGATGGAAAGATTAAATGCGAAAACGAAAACAGGGTTTCGTAAGCTGTGGGAGCGTAATGGTTGCGCTGCATAATGGTCCCAGAACCCATTACCTCCAGGTGTATAGTAAAAAGCCAATTGCCATTGCTCTTCTTGCCGAAATGAGTCCTAACGTTTACTTGTTTTTTATGGATCTTGTGTTTAGGCATTTCACGGAGTGTTTTGCTTGTTAAATGTTTGACAGTTGTTCGTATACTACAGGTCTGGTGTTTCTGTAATTGCTATCCGTGGGGCAGCAAGTATATAGCTTACACGTAGGTGTGTTGGATGAAGGTACCAGTGAAGATTGAAAAGTTGTTGTCAATACCAAATTGAAGCAGACGTTCACGTCTTTTTTGTAGCTATTTGAATTGTCTAGAGAATTATTCTATAAGTTGTTCATCTACATCTGATGTGGGTTTGTATAGCTGTATTATATTCACAATGTAGGATTTACAACATAATTTCTTTCTGCTTACTCCGATATCCTTTATACCCTCACGGGTGTTGGATATTTGTGGGTTCCCCGTCCTTTACCCATTCCTTCCGTCCTTTCCGGTCTTTTGTCATCTTATTCATTTCTTCTATCGTTTTCCCTATCTCTTCTATGCACTTCCTCCAGGTGAGTCTCGGCCTTCCTCTTTTCCGTTTCCTCGTACCTTTGGCTTCTATTACTTTTTTCGGTAGTCTGTTTCTGTCCAGTCTCTGTAGGTGTTGTAACGAAGCGTTACTATTTTTTTTTGTTTATTTTGACTTTTAGGATTCCGTTTCAGTTGTTTACATAACTACGTTATGCCGTTTTCTGTTTAGAAGTTTATAAAATTGATTTTATTAGTATTATTGTGCACCGACCGATGATTTTCCGAATGCATTATTTGCATATTCACCGATACATGTAAATGTAATTACTAATCGTTGATTTAATGTTTTACATTTAATAGCCGCTCAAGGCAATTTGTTTATTACGAGCCGTATCATCACATGTTGCATTTTTGTAAACACCGTTAGCCAGCGGGTATAAATACAGCCCCTCGAGCATTAAAAGCTCAGTTACCTCCACCGATCCAGAGTTCCAGTCTACCAGCGAAGAAGACAGTAAGGTACGCTCCAACCCAGAGACGCCGCTTGGGTAAGAGTTTGTATTATTTCGGCACTGTTTGATTTCGTTCATTGTATATACCGTTCTCTCTCTCTCTCTCTCTCACCCAATACACATCTCACACCCTCTCTCTCTCTCTCTCACTCTCTCTGCCCCTCTCTCTCTCTTGCACCTTTCGTTCCCCCTTACGGCTGCGTTTGTCCTGACGTAAGGTTCCTTCTGGAAATCACCATCGCTGCGACCGACCTGAGGTGGTGCTTTTTCCAATTCCGTTTCTCTCTCTCCCCCTTACGGCTGCGTTTGTCCTGACATAAGTTTCCTTCAGGGGTGCACCGTCGCTGCGTTTGACCTGAGGCGGTGTATTCCACCTTATTTTTTTTCGTCTTGTTAAAGAGAGAGAACCGTTTATAGTCCGTTCATACCGGGTTTTTGAACCCACCGGGTGCCGAAATATATAAACTCCTATCTGACATAGCAGCGTCCTCGTCTGACCGCTACTGTGCAGCTACCGTACTACCGCCTTGCTACTGTATTTTGCTACCGTCTTGCTACCGTATTTTGATACCGTCTTGCTGCCGTATTTGGCTACCGTATTGCTACTGTATTTTGCTACCGTATCTTTGCTACTGTATGTTAGTGTTTTGCTACCGTATTTTTATATTGCTACTGTTTGCTACCATACTGCTACCGTTTTGTTACTGTATCTAATACCATTTGTTCGCTATTGTTATTGTGACTGTATGCATAACTGCCAAATATATGTGTTAAACCTTCCTGTTATGATCATTTACCAACCGAGCAGACTTAGGTGCTTAAGACCGCTTCTCGAGAGTGCAGGTAAATAAAACAGACCCCTGGATACCGACGTCTTCAACTGCAGTTACCCAGGTCTTCGTTATCCATCCCAGGACTACGAAGCTGTTCCGGAAGGGTAAACTTCGTAACAAATCTGGCGCCCGAGGCAATCTCCGCAATTGCACGTAATAAGCAGACGTGCAATTGACTCCGTTAAGCCGATTAAAGTAAAGAGCGTCAAATGAAAATGAACGTTTATGTTCATTGTCATTTGATGACATTTATATTTCAAATATGTTATGCATGGACCAACTAGAACAGCAAGTGCTTGGTACTCACAAAGCTTGTCAGATGGTTATGATAAGAGGTTTGTATATCGCAACAATTTTTCAGCAATGTTCTATCAAACAGCGAATTTGACATAAATACATATCCTTCAACGGAAGTTGAAAATATGGCTTTTTCTAACTACACATTCCAGAGTCCGGATTATTATTTGGTCAAACCAGAAAATTCTACAGAAATGCATAATTCAGATTCTATTTTGACCATGATAAACTTTTGAAAGGATTGAGCAGTGACATAATGACCGACACTATTTGTAACGAGGGCCTTACATTCATTGCCGGATATGTAGCATATCGATTTAAGGAGAAATATCCAAATTTGAATTTGGGAACCCGTACGAAACAGATGCAAACGAATGCAGCTCCAGATTGGATTGAATTTTTACCACGAGGTTATCTTATGTACTCAAGTGATGGATTGATAGAATTGGCACGTTTAATTGAGGTGGAATTCCAAAATTTCCACAGGAACTTATTTTATAAAGAATCCAAAATTTTTAATAAAGTATCAGAAAGAGTTAAGATAGCTTGTGTTGAAATTTCCTGAAGAAATTATATACGTCACATTAGAGTGCCGTCAGATTTAGGGAGGGGCAGGTACCTGTATCTAAACAAAGAATCATTACCATTGTGTGCCTATTGGAAGCAATACATATTTTGGAATTTTGGAATATTTGAGACTTTGTTAGCATTAAAACTATCAAAAAAGTAAGTAATACAATCTATATTTATAAATAATCCACAAACATTCATTTAATTTTGATAGATTTTAAAATAATCGTTTGTTTTTCACTTTCATATAGGTTATGTTATAATATCAAACATAAACAAACAAACTTATTAAGATAATTAGATACCGTTTTTATTTTTGCAGATAAGTTTAAAGTCTATATACCTAATTATTTTCTAATATGTGAAGTATATATTTATGTAGGTAGATAGGTTATAACCAGTGGGGAAGTATTGACCAAAATACTTGTTAGGTATACACAAATATTGGGTTAACGGCCAAAGGGCAAATAGAATAGAAACTATTCGATTTTTAATCAAGCTTTCGAAATAATTTATTTCTTCATCAGGATTCTGGAAATTCCAAGAACCAATGTTAACTAACTAACTAACTAATGTTAATTTATAAATTGTTAACATTGGTTCTTGGAATTTCCAGAATCCTGATGAAGAAATAAATTATTTCGAAAGCTTGATTAAAAATCGAATAGTTTCTATTCTATTTGCCCTTTGGCCGTTAACCCAATATTTGTGTATACCTGATAGGTTTTAACACTTGTGCAATCATTTTATATTTACACATCTTCAATGAAAAGAAAATGTTATACCTACCTATTTGATAAAAATTGAAATACCTACAATTTCTAACTTATTCCTTTTTTACAGTGGCATCTAAGCATGTTATGTCATTTTCTATAATAGCAGAATTTTTTAAAAATGATACAGCACAGCTGCAAAGAGGTGATAATTCTTACGAAAGTGGGAATGTTGTAAGGATGATTTTTGATGGCGAAGTTGTACCAGCTCTATTGAAAGGCGAAGTTAGAGCAAGTATCAGAAACAAAAATTATACAGTGGAGGTATGTCCTTGATCTTAAATATTTAGTAAAACTTTGAATTTTTATAAAAATTTGTATTTTAGATCTCAATTGATTTTGATGATGGCATAGTGGACAGTAAATGCTCTGGTCCAAGAGGTCTAGCTGCATGTCACCATATGGCAGCCCTTTGCATTTATGCTCATCATAACATCAGTGTAACTGATAAGGCATGTCTGTGGAACAAACCAAATAAACCAGATGAAGTTGATGTCATTACGAAGATAAAAGACATCTACCAGCCTAAAAGAACAAATAACATGGCTGTTCAAAGACCAGCAAATGACAACGAACTTGATCTATTCAAGAAAGAATTGGGAGATTCAAATCCTACAGGATTTTCTTGGTGGCTAATGTCTACTCCTTCAGAAAAGTTGAATCTCCTCATCCCAAGCATTGAAGATGTTATCTTTTCAGAAGAATATGGAAATGCCTCGAATAAAGAAGCATTTTTTATGGAGAAATGTGGTGTAACTAAGGCCATAATACTCTCAGTACACCAACTAACAATTGGTCAGGGGAAGAATGAATATTGGTTAATTGCACGTAAGCACAGAATAACAAGCAGTAAATTTGGTGTTGTTTTGTCTGCTTGTAAAAGAAATAAATATCCAAAATCATTGTTGAAAAGTTTACTGGAGGGATATGATTTAAGTGGTGTGCAGGCAATTCAGTGGGGCAGGGATAATGAAAAATATGGTGTAGAAAAATTCCAACAAATTACTGGACTTATTGTTGAACCTGCAGGATTTCATCTACATGAATGTGGTTTTTTGGGTACAAGTCCTGACAGATATGTAAGTGAGAAGTGCCTGATTGAAGCCAAGTGCCCTTTTAAATACCGTAAAGAAACTGATTTGAAAAAAGCATTGGCACATGACAAATCATATATTATTTATTGTGACGAGGGCAGCATAAAGGTGAATGAAAATCATACTTATTA
The DNA here is from genome assembly GCA_014611495.1 of Limonius californicus. Classification (NCBI taxonomy): domain Eukaryota; kingdom Metazoa; phylum Arthropoda; class Insecta; order Coleoptera; family Elateridae; genus Limonius; species Limonius californicus. The sequence goes on along the minus strand of JABXWE010009117.1, from coordinate 7,113 downwards.
TGACCAAATTCAGGGTGGGCTGCTTATAACCAACAGGGATATGTGCTATCTTGTTATATGGATCCCAAATGATTGCATTATTAAGAGGATTTCAAGAAATTATGAATGGGAAGAAAATCTGGGAATATTGAAGTCATTTTATTTAAGACAATTTCTACCACACATTTGTAATTAATATGGAATAAAATATTTATATTTTGTAAGCAGTTTGTTTTATTTCATATAAATTTTATAAAATAAATTATAATTATATGTATACATCATTTGTATAAGTAAAATAACTGTATTTTGTACAAACACATACTAATAATTCAGTATACATTGTATTATTTGATTTTGACTGTAGAACAAAAGATTGAATAAAAAAAAGCTAAATAATATTAATTATAATATAATTGATACTTATAATCAGGTAATAATATATAAAACTAAGATTTTGTGCCACTATCATTATAATACTGTTCTACTTCCCTGATTAAAGGGTATTGTAAATTGGTTAAAGCACCTATAACCTGAAAAATAGCATCAGCATGTGGTAACAATGAATTAGGAATAAAATTTAAAATATTATATATTTTCATTCTGCGAATGGCTCTTTCCACATGTATTCTGGCTCTTGCAATACATTCTGTTTGTCTCACTTGTTCTGGGGTAAACTGGGCTGTTGTTAAAAATGGAGGAATATTAATATGAACTCCCGCAGGCATCATGTCTTTGATCAAAAATCCTTTGTCTGCCAACACTAAATCGCCTGCTTCAAATTGATCTAAAATTCCACAATCTTTTACAATCTTCTTATCTGATGTCGATCCTGGATATAGGCATGACACGTAAGTAACTACTCCATTTGGAGCTACACCTATCAAACCCTTGCATGTGTTTCTATGCTTGTATGAACTAAATGTTAGTTTCTGAACTTTCATGCTAGATCGAGAAACACATGTATATACTTCGGTACAATCTAAAATTATTCTGCAATTCGTAAAACTGCTAAAACAATTTGGCAAACAAAGTTTATTTTTAGATCTAGGTGGAATTTTTGACATCATTTGTTTGAAAATAATTTCATGTAACACGTGAAGCCATGTTGTTACCACATTCGATACCGATGCCTGTGACACATTAAATCTAACGGCTAAATCCTCATGGGGAGAATTTTGTCTCAGTTTCATCAAAGTCATCAATAACTGATCCACTTTGTCCAATTTTTGTACCTTCCAATGATAATTATAATTTATATCTATGTTTTTTAATAAATTGAAGAGGGACATAAATATTTTTTCTGTAGGTATGCCCGTATACAACAGTATCAGTTTGTTGTTGCCCCTTATATTTTCAAAAGAAAAATGTTCTGATAAATGTGATAGTCTATCTGATGCTTGGTGCAGATCTTGCTTCAGAAAATAATTTTCAGCATCAATTTCTGCAGACATAGGTCCTGGGGGTATGGCTTCTTTCGAGGTGGATGGTTGTGGATCAGTCAGTTCAGTTTCATATCTAAAATATCAACATTCTAAGAAAACAATTGAAATTGATTATTGGCAATACTTACGTAGGATTTTCAGGAGTTTCTTCCATGTCCAACACTTTCGTTTTTCTTGTTTTCTTTTCTGGGGAAGAAAAGTATTGTGTAAAAACAATGTGGGTCCGTTATCTTTGTTTCCATCAACAAAGTGGCAACTGCACAAAAATGCACCAGGGCCTGGTTGTATAGTTCGTCTATAGCAAATTTTAGATTGTAAGCCAACTTAAAAAATTAATATATAATTACCTCAAGCCTATCTACTAACCTTAAATTAATCCAGCGGTTTCTAGTTCTTGAATCCTTAGGAAATCTAAAAAATTTGCATTTTTCTCTAACATTATAATGTTTGCAGCCAGGTGTCCAACACTGTACCATTGTCTGTAAAAAAAATTTAATATCAATTATTATTAATTTAGTTGCACAATACCTTTTAAATATAAACGAATTCAAATCAGATCAGCTTAGATTTGAAATGTTCTTGTTTTAGAAACATCATAAAGATATAATTTGAGGTTATGAAGAATGATTATTAATTAATTATTTGAAAAGTTATGGTTCAGTTTAGTCAAAATTTGTACAAAATGATTGAATACTATATATTACACATTAATACATACCTTAAAATGCTTATTTTTTTGAATTTCCACTTAAAAAACACTAAAATATCTACAACACTAACAAACTCAAACGACAGAATGCTTTGTTTAGATACAGGACCATAACCTTCCCTAACATGTGACGTCAACAATAATGTGGCGTATTATGTTTAGTTAGGACAAGAACATATATTCGCTAGAGACCTCTAAACAGAAAAATTTGTTTCCAAAATTGCAGACGGAAGTTACAAAAAAAATGACAAAATTTACGAATGCCAAACATTAAAACAAAAGTAGATAGAGTTGGACAGTTTGACGACCACCCCCCACTCCTGGCCTTGATGGCAAGGTCAAGGCCATTGTTTCCCCTCACTCGACCTTCGATTGAAAGTCATCAGATTCCACTCACTGGATCTTGAGTCCAAGGTCACCAACTCTCAGAAAACCTTGAGTAACTGATCAAAGCCAGCCTGCACCCCTAAACCTTGAATGTGTAAGGTCAATTCAATCAAAACGAATCAAAATCATATAAGTTTTTATCGTACAAAAAATTACATGATAACTGCAAATACAGAAAATACTTTTACATAATAATAACTCGAAACACGCAATATACAAATCTTAGCAAATGCGGATTTTCCTGCAGGTACTTACACCTTGACACTTGGCTGTTATAAATATTGGAATTTAAATTAACTCGCCGATTCCTTTACCGAGAAATTCGGTTGTTTTAAAATCTGCAGTAACCTCGAGGTATAAGCGTTGCAAGCGGTGACATGTCTTTTCCATCAAATGGAACACATTGCTGAAGGTTTTTTCATACCACTCATTCACATCGGTATCAGCATTTAATTCGGTCTCAGGAACAACAAGCTCTAAATCATTTGGAATAAATGTAGCACTACCATTAATTTGTAAATGCAAACACATACTGTTGTTTTTCATCTCCATGAGATCATTAATAACTATCAGCTCAAGTTTGTCAACGGCGTGCTTGGCTTGAACAGCTACATATGTCATCGAATATGTACTCAAGCACTAACGTTTCACGCACCATGTTGGTGGTGGTTGCAAATGGCGAAATAAAATGTGTGGAATAGTTATATACTCTACCACCCTTCACAATAAACAAAATGAAAACATAGTAAAGCATTATTGATACATTTATTAAAGTATGTTATGAGCATTAAACAGGTTTATGTGTGAGTTGATACAATATCTTAAGTAGTAATTCGCGATTACTAATGTCTGCAACGTTGTTGCTAGCAACATCTGCACCAATGTCTTCGAGGACGCTGCTGTCGGTCAGTTGGAGTCTTTTTTCGGCCTGCTCGATTAACTCCTCTACAGCTTTTAATCCCTGCATAAGTAGAGCGAATCCGCAATATCGGGACCATCTGAGATGTTCAGCAAGCGGTGACTCTGACGGCTCCCAGTCAAAAATGCGAACTCCACAGTAGAAACATTCCACCTCATCCGCATGAATGCCAAGCTGTTTGGTTCTAAAGAAACCTGCACGTGCTTTGCAGCTAAAGAAACCGTCACCCGCTAGTTCGTCAGGAGATTAAGTTCCCGGCTAATTCGCGAATGTTAGCAAGCGCTCCGTAAAGCATCTGAACTCTGGAACTTGACCGCACATATTAACAGTTTGAGAAAGACAAACCAACTAACACTGAAGCCGGGCAAGCTGAACTTATAAGCAGAATGGTGGGGGAAAAATTCAAGGTTGAATGGTGGGAGAAAGATTGAAGGTTAAATGGTGGGAGGTGTGATTAAGGAATGAGAAATTACTCATCATCGTCCCAACGGAAAGTGAGGTTTTGGAGTGAGCTTTCATAGCGTCGGCTCATGAAACGTCTAATGGGATCCATAATCAACCGGTGGAAGTGCTCTTGTAAGGATGAGGTTTCATGGGACGCGACTGGATAATTTCGGGTTGTCAGGATCTGCGTCTCAGCGATGCGCTCACCATCCATTAAGCGGGTAGTGGCGATGGTTGCAATCGCATGAAGAAGTTTGGTGTTGGTAGGTCGACTCTTCGCATAAATCGTGAAACAATCGAAGTTCTGAACACCCTCCTCATCGAGGAAGTCTTCGTCGCAGTATTTGTATATAGTATTCATGATGCCCTGTAGACACTGAACTGAAGTTTGTCGCAGTAACGGTTGGATATATGTAGCACTTTCTCAAGCCTATCTCAACCCACTAACGGACAAGTGTTGAAGGTCGACACCCCCAAAAGCAGCAACCTTGAATCCAAGGTAGCGGGTAGTCGTAGACATGACCTTAAAGGCTTAAAGTGGGAGGTATAACCTCGACTTGAAGGTTGGTGGTGGGGGAATTGGTCTTCAAGTAATTGCTAGTGATGGAGGGATAGCCTTGAGGAAGTGCTATATAATGACTCTGGAGCTAGGCTATCCACAGTATTAACCAATCGACACACTGCAAAGTACTCGCGAGTATGAAAGCCGTTATTATGGATAATTTAAGCATGCTGTTCTCCTCGGGTCTATATGACCCAAAATTGAATTCATATACAGGGTGTCCCAGTAAGCGTATCGAGCGGCGATATCATGGAAACTATAATGCCTACAGCTTCGGGAAAAAAAATTTCATGACTAAAGTGATGAAAAGAAATTGCTGAAAAATATTTTCAGGTTTCATATTTTACCGCGAGGGGGCGCAACGACTGGGGTGAACTATAAAACTCAAGATTTCGACTGAAATATCCAGAACAAGGTATAACTTTGAGAGCACCATTGGAAAGATGAGTTGATGCTGCATCATTTCGATTCTAGACTTTTTGTTGTATAACCCTTAATAAGGGGAGGAGGACCTGATGAATTATGTAACATTTAAATCGTCTTATCTTCATCCACCTTTATCCGAATTTGTTTAGCTTTGGCTTGTTCGAAAGGGAATTTCATGCTGATTCAGAATTCCGATTTAGTTGTAACAATTTATTTTCAAAAAAAAAGTTAGAGGGCGCTGTTTGCAATGATTACAGTTTTTTTTAATTTTCTCCAAAATTTTAAATGTAATGGAATTTTTTTTAACAGCAGATATAAAAGGCCCAAACAAAACGCAAATTCTAGCGCAAACCGCATATCAATATCTTTATTCGTTCTTGATTTATTGCCAAATAAGTGTATTAATAGGTATTCCATTAGACATAAAACAAATGAATGATAAATTTGTTTGTTTATTTGTTTGATTTGACAAGTGGCAGATCTATTGTTGGTTAGATAACATAGTCGGACTCGGAGTTGTACCGTGACCGCGTGTGGACGTATGACCCGTCTGCTGTGATAAGTAGTGTGTTGTTAACCTCCGCAGTTTTTGTGCACCCAAAGTGAATAAATAGGTCCGTATAAAATTTTCGTAATCAATATAGTAACCGTGAAGGCAATAATTGGAGATCGCTGACTACAAGGATCGCCAAATAATTTCTCAAACCACAATGAATTCCCCACTACAGAATGAAAAACCATACTCAACTGCTCTTAACTCCGAAACACAATTTCCCAAAAAAGAACAAGCAATTGTATTTAATACAATAGACGGCTTAAAAATACAAGAATATATAATAGCTTTAGCAAATATAACTGGACCAAAAAACATATTGTTTTGTTCAAGAATATCAAATAATAGAATTTGCGTATATCTATCGTCAATAACTGAAGTTGATAGTTTCATGAATAAATTTGGTTGTATAGAAATCAACAATGAAAAGATTCAAGCAAGAAGACTAATCACACCTTCACAAAGACTAGTACTGTCGAATGTCTGCCCAACAATTCCTCATAGAATATTAGAAATGGAACTAAAAAAATTGGGTTTAAATCTTTTATCTACCACATCTTTTTTGAAAATCAACATGCCCAACCCGGAATTTTCTCATATTTTAAGCTTCAGAAGACAAATATACATAACCCCCACAGACGAAATAATCCCTGAATCTTTATTGGTACATTATGACAATATACAATACAGAATATTCTTATCAATTGATGGGCTATCTTGTTTCAAATGCAATTCACTTGGCCATATAGCTTCCAACTGTCCCATTAACCAAGGGAATTATAACAATACAGAAAACTTACCCGACGATAACCGAACTACAACTCAACCTGATTCCGAAAAAACCATAAATTCTATGGAAACAACATCTGTCCCAAATTACAAGCGCCCAATATCAGAAGTAACAAGTCCTTCAACAGAAAACGAAATGGAAACTCCGAGCTACCCACCACCAGGAAATAATGAATTCGTAAAGCCATATACCTCAGCAACTAAAAGCTCAAAAAAAGTAAACTTAATAGCCATACAGAAAATAAAAAATCAACAGAGGAAATGCTGAATCCTGCAAAAGACTTTATAATTAATCACGCTCCTATTTTCGTACTAAATTTTAACCAACTAATAGATTTTTTCGAAAATGCTTACGGGAGCCCAGATCCACTCAGCGTAGCAAAGAGATATACTGAAAATATAGATGGACTTATCGATATGCTAACAGAAATGTACCCATATTTAACCGAAAGAAGTATCAAAACCAGAAATACAAGAATAAAGAAAAAACTAACACAGCTAATAGGGCAAGGAACAAGATCCAGTTTCGAACCCACGGACTCAGACAGTGATACATCATTATTGTCACAAGATCAATAAAAACTTTATCATCCCATTCATAGTACAATGGAATATGAACGGGTTTTACCCCCGTTTCGAAATGCTAAAACTACTGTTGAATCAATACAATCCTCAGGTCTTATGTCTTCAGGAAACAAATTTTAAACAGAATTTCTCATGCCAACTAAGAAACTTTCAATGTCTTAACAAAAATCGAACCCATTCTGAGCATGCATCCGGCGGAGTTGCTATTTACATCTCTAACGCATTACATTATGATATTTTACCAATAACAACAAATTTAGAAGCCATAGCTGCCACCTTATACGTTCCCCATAAAATAAATATTTGCAATATATA
>JABXWE010009116.1:0-25806 GCA_014611495.1 Limonius californicus | reverse complement strand
CTGTATACGCCCCAGCCATCGCATTCTCTGTGTTTTAACTACTTGTGTTATTCTGGACTCTCCATACACCTTCATTATCTCTTCGTTAGTACTTCTCTCCCACATTTGCTAGTTATTTCCGCCAAATATTCTTTTCAAAACTTTTCTCTCCCATCTCTCTATTTTTCTTGTTCTTTTCCATTCAAACTCCACATTTCACTTGCGTAAGTCACTGCTGACCTAATCACTGTTCTATATATTCGTGGTTTTGTTCTTTGTGACAATTCTTTTGATCTTAGCACTGTCATTAAGTGACCAGCACTTTTGTTCCCTTTCGCCATTATTGTCCCATTTTTACTATTAAGTGTGTTTCTTCTGCCTCTGGAGTCATTCCACATATTTCCATGTATTTTGATTTTTGTTGCTTTATTCTTAGTTCCATTGTATTTGTTTCTTGGCTTAGTGTCCCTATTATTTTTCTTAATTCCTTTTGGGATCTCGCTATTACTGTTAGGTCATCCCCATAAGCTATGCACTGCTGATTTCAATTATATATGTTTCCGTTCATGTTCTTTCCACTATCTGTTATGATTTTTTTCTAGGGCCACATTAAATAGCACCCTGATAATGGGTTCCTTTGCCTCAGGCCCTTTCTTATTCGGAACGGCGGCGATGAAATATTTGTATTCTAACTACATTCTCTGTATTCTTCAGTGTCAGTTTTGCCATGTTTATCAGCGAATGCGCTATGGTCGGTTCTTCCACAACTTTGTATCGTTTTTCTCTGTTTATTGAGTAGTATGCTTGCTTAAAGTCCATGAACATTGTGTGCATTTCAGTTGGATTTGCTTCGTGGTAAATTTTTGGTCTGTAATGGATCTGTTAGCTCCGAAGCCACACTGATAGTTCCCTATAATCTTTTCTGTGTATACACTGATTTTTCTATTATGAGGGTTACGAGTATTTGGTACGTTGTATCCAAGAGGACTATTCCTCTGTATTTCTCGCAATCAGTGCTATCTCCTTTTTTGTAAATTGGCGTCAGTACTGCTTTTGCCCATCCGTCCTTATCCTTTTTTATTTCCTATTTTTTTATTAACTGAAATATCGCATAGTGTGGCTTTTGACCTCCATATTTAATCATCTCTCCTTTAATTCCGTTCTCTCCTGATTTTTTTTATTCTCAACTGTTGGATAATTCTCTTTATTTCTTTTATGGTTGGTGGATATATCCTATCTTGACCTTGTGCCTCTTCGTAGGAAAAATATCGTTGAGTAAAAATAACATCCAGAAAAATATAACCGTCAAAATTTCGTATGTAAAATATAGAGCCCACCAAAAATAGGGCCGAAAATATCTATCATCATCATCAATCAGCCTAGTTGCGTCAGCTGTAGCAAACAGGGCTACCATAAACTACGCTATTAATTTCTATTTTGCGCCGTTTGAATCGAGTTCGTTCGGTTGCGCGTTATGTCGTCTAACCATTTCGTTGGGGGTCGTTCTCTTATTCTATATGCCTCCTGTCTTGGGCTCCATTCAACTATTTTCTTAGTCTAGTGTTCATCTGTAATTCTGGCAATGTGATCAGCCCAGTTACATTTCAAGCATACTATTATTTTTACCACATCCATAACACTAGCTCTTCGTCTTGTATTATCATTCTGGATCCTGTCTCTGAGAGTGATATTCAACACTGACCTTTCGATCGCCTGCTGAGCAACACGTAACTTATTTATGGATGTCTTAGTTAGAGTCAGTGTTTCAGCTCCATAGGTCATAACTGTATAAAGTATATATGGATTTTTCTCTCTCAGGTTTCCAAAAGCTGTCCAGGTTAGACCTACATATCTGAGGATCTTGTATGTCTGGTTATCTCGACCGACTCGAATTTCGTGACCTAAATATATATATAGCATATTATTTGATCGAGTTCGTTATCTTCCACAGTGATGCGCCCGTTTACTGCAAGGTTGCTCGTAAATTTGATTTTTCTGGTATTGACTTTAAGCCCAACATGTGCTCACTCCTGATAAAGTCTTTCCAACATCCTTGTTGTAGAATTATTTGCCGGTATCGAACGCCTTCTCATAGTTAACGAATATCAACACTAGAAGTTTATTGTATTCCACATATTTTTCTATTAAGGATTTTATGACTTGTAAATGGTCTTTCGTTCCATAACCTATACGGAAACCAGCCTACTCGCAGAGTTGATAATAATAATAATAATAATATTTCCCATTATTCCCTTGCGGGACATATGGTAGTTATGAGTTCTTTCCAAGTTTGTATGCCCCTGGCCAGGTATCCAAGCTCTGCTATGCTCAACTTCGTCTCTTTTTCTATAGTTCTTTTCCATGTTTCCCTGGGATGCCTTCTACGACTTTTGCCAACATGGTCCCCTTGCTTTACTGATTTTCGCCGTAATATCTTTAATAACACTATCCTCCCTCGCCATTATACAACCTAGGTATGTGAATTCCCCTACTTCGTCCACCGCTCCTCCGTTTATTTGCAGGGTTTCTCTCTTGATTCGCGTTTACCCAGTAACTTTGTTTTTTTTTTCGTGTTTAATTTTAAACCTGCTTTTTTGGATTCCTCCGTAAGCTGCTGTAACTTCTCCTGCATTTGCTGCCTCGTATAGCACAGGAAGCAAATGTCGTCAGCGAAATCTAAATCCTCTATTGTTTCCTGTATTGTCCACCTTATACCCCTTCTGTTGCAGCTCATTGTTTAACTAACATTTCATCCAACGCTATCAGAAACAATAACGGTGACATAATACCTCCTTGTCGAACCCCAGTCTTGGTCTGGAAGGCTGGTGGTAGTTGGTTTCCATGTATCACTCGACATCTATACCCGTTGTACCCCTCCTTTATTAGATTTATTAGTTTTTGGGGTAAATCTTTATTTTTCAAAGTGACCCATATAGATTCCCTGTCCACTGAATCAAAGGCTTTCTCATAATCGATAAACATCAGAAATAAAGCAGAGTTGATAGTAATCTAATTTATGTGTTAGCCGATTTGCTATGATTTTCATGAACAGCTGGTATACGTGAGACAACAGGCTGATAGGTCGATAATTACTTAAATCCGCAATATTTTACTTTTTGCTTATTATGACGATGAGTTGTTGTATTATATGTATTAATGTATTACCCCCTCTTTGATGGACTCGATTACTACATCTTCATTTCCTGGAGACTTGTTGTTCTTTATTTCTGAGAGTGCAGCTGTGATTTCATCTATTGATATATCTGGGATGTCTTTCGATCCCGCATTCCGAATTTTTGGTATCTGGTGATTGTCTACAAGTTCACAGCTATGTAGCTGCGTAGAAGCTTCAGCAATTTTAAGAATGTCGCCCTACTTGTTTAGGTTATGCCCTATCTGTTGTAGATGCTTCTTTTATCTATGGCTAATTTTCTTGGCAAAACATTCAAGCTCTTGTTGTCTTTAACCACCCTGAATATTTGTTCTATATTATACCTATATATTCCAATATTTTTCCTGATGGCTTGGTAGATTTCTTTGTGTAATTGTCTTGGTACAGCAGAATTGATGGTATGTTTATCAATCAATTCTCTTCTTCTCTTCATGAGACTTATTGTATTTCGACTGAGTTTCTTTTCTTTGCCTCTGTTAAAATTTGTTTCTGCACTTCTTTCTCGCTTCTTTTATCGCGTCATTTACGCGGTATTCAGGTTTTCTATATTCAGTTGCTCATCCTCCAAGTTTTCCACTCTATTATTGGTTCCCAATAAGCTTTGGTGTCTTCGATAGGGATCCATTTTAGTCTCTGGATTTTTATTAACATATTAGCCTCTCTCTGTTTGTATTTATCATAATTCTTGCTCTGACCATTTTATGATCGCTACCTACGGAGCACTTATTGAGTAAGGTGCCGTCTTGGACTACGTTTTTTCTACTAGAAATTATAAAGTCGAATTCATTTCTTATCGGTTACACAGCGAAGCACTGCGGACGCCGGTCAAACGGTATTTGCAGTCCAGCACAATTCGTGCTGGTTGGTACTTTGTTGGGTGGACCAATATAGTGGCATATGCAACCGGTCGTGCTTCGAAGGGTACGTAAAATCGTCGGTCCCGATTGTCATACGAATATCTTTGACAATCGTAAACCATGTAGTGGAATTTCTCTTCTCTGTTCGATGGGTTAGGTTAGCCTCCCGCCCGGCATACGTGCAAAGAGGGCTCATAGAACCTACTCCATTGTAGGTAGTTAACAGGCCATTGGTCTATAACCAGAAGAAGAAGAATTCACTTCTTGTTATTCCTTTTAAAAAAAGAATTCATTCCATATAGCATATGACGCATCAAGAAATCTAAAAGCATACTGTCTCAGTAGATGGTCTGATGTATATTTGATTTACCCTTTTTCTCCGAGTCTTTCGAGTCCCAAAATGTCCCATTTGATTTGTTTGAATCCTGTTTCTAAATCCAGTAATTTCTAGTCCGTTGACATTGTTCTTATGTTGTGAGTGGCGATATGCAAGTGTCGTCTTCTGTGGTAGCCGAGTCAATCCTGGAGATTCTTTGCACCCTTCGCTCGTCTGGCCTCTACCGTAGGGATTACTGAGCCGCCGGAGACAAGGCCGTTGTATCCTTTGTGTCATATCATTCAAATTTGCGTTTTTTTTTTAATTACTCTACCACGCTGGCCATTGCGGGTTGGTAGAGGTTCTTCTTCTTAGAGTGCTTTATCTCTTACGAGACGCAGCGATCTTCTCTCCTATGCCCGTGTTGCGCGTTTTTAGAGTCACAGACATAGAGGACCTACAGTTTAACGTGGGCTCCGAACCACGGGAAGTATAAACACTTCTACTCCAGAGAAGATTTACTAGGCAGAATACCTCGCTGGTTTGCCATTGCCTTGCGAGGGAGAACGGCCGTTAAAAATCCGATGTTCTGGTCCGGGAATTGAACCCAGGACCTTCAGCGTAGAAGTCTAACGCGCTAACCTCTAGCTCACGGCCGCCTCCGGTAGAGGTTACGGAAGGGTAAATGAGAAGTGTGTATTGAAGGAGTAAGGTAATAATATAGGTCATAGGACCTTTGTTACAGTTAGTCGCTTCTTACGATGGGCTGGGGATTCCCTTGCTCTATTCTTCGTCTGGAGCACAGACGGGGAAAAATAGCCATAACAATGATCAAATATAGTGCTAACAAAATTATTCATGGAATGGCGTCTAAATAATCTTAATCTACATTTTGTTCAGCTACTCAAACAAAATAACATGCGTTTCTTTTTATTTGAAGTCAAAGTCGGCGCTGAGAAGTTCATTGTGAACGTACCACACATCGGCTGTTTTAACCTAATGGATTTTTTTGTGTTTGTGGTCGTTTACTTGAATTTCTTAGCTTCTGCGAATTTTTAGCCTTTAGTTTGAAAAATCAGTATAACACTTTTCGTTGTTCTTTGAATCACTATATTAAAGTGTTTCGTGAGACTGGATCAATTTCACGCAAAGAAGGCAGCGCTCATCCTCCGAGAAGAACGGCAGAAGTAATCGAAAATGTAGGACAGATTATAGAAGATCCTCTCGAACCTCTATACTCAACAAGTTCAGTTGTCAATTAGCAAATGTCACAAAATATTAACGGAAGATACGCACTTGTAACCCTCCCGTTTGCACTCTTACAATAATTACACGAAGCTGATTATCCTCAGCGTGTCGAAGAGGTTCATGAGGATAAAGTCAGGTTTGGTTTTTCCCAACAAGACGGGACCACTGCGCACACAACACATGATACCTTAAATATGATACGAGAATTTTTCGACAGACGGATTATTAGTCGAAGCACGCCAATACCTTATCCTGCCAGATCCTGCGACCTCATGCCATGCGATTTCTCTTTGTGTACGTATTTAAAGAACTCCATTTTCCAGCAGCCAATACATGACCTGAATGAATGGCAGCACAGAATATTCGAAAAAAATAATTAAATTGATAACCATTTCTATATGTTATTAAATGTCATGGGATTGTGCGAAGAATTCGAGCGCACCTGGGCGAAGGTGGTGAACATTTCGGTCATTTATTATAAATTCTTTGTTTATTGCAATTAATTACAATTAAATTATTATCATTTGATGGAAATTTATTGTTGATTAACGCTATTTTTACATGTTAGCGGTTAAACGGTTTCTTGAATGAATCTGTATATAAAAGTAGAATTAGATACGTTTCCTTATATGTTCACAATGAACTTTCCAGCACCGACGTTGACACCAAATTAAAAAATAATCACATGTTATTACATTCATAAGCAATACTTACACTTAGCAAATTATCGAATGCTTCATCTATAACTTCAATGTCATCAATGGCATACTTCGTCACGCAGTTATACCTATATTCATCAGCAGCGATAATTCCATCATCATTGAGATCCACCATCTTAAAATTCGAGTCTATAAACATCTTCATGGCTTGCGGGAAATCCTCGTATCTTCTGCCCAAGCAGCATTGCTGAACAGCTTGTTTGAATTCTTCTACTGTAATTTTTCCGTCCTGTAACAGGTCCTTTTGTGTTGGACCAACAAAAAATATGCAAGTTTTCCGTGTGAGTGTATCTGTGGTATGTTAAAAAAAACTAACTACTGGTGTTAACAACTATCTACTTCTATTCTACAAAAAAAAAGGCGCGTCTACATACGTGTGTGGTCTGTAAAATACAAAAAACAAATGGAGATGAGTGAAACGAATGCTATGAATGATTGTCTCATTTGTGATGTGGTAATGGGATTCCATCAATTTTGGATTTGCATTTTACTAAAAAAGCTAACGAGAGGTTGTAGGATAGATATTAAGTGAAAGATAGTAAATCTAAATGTATGACGACGAGTGTGTGTCCGCGCGCGTGCTCGTATTTGTATGTGTTCTGTATGTGTATGTTCAGTGGAATGTAAGCAGTATCTACAAGCAAATACTTACCTTATTGAAGTCTGCAAGTTCAGCCATTTCTTCCCATAAGCTGAGCATGATATGTTGATATTCCTGTAAACGAGAGAAACTGAATTCGCCTTTCCCTTCTATGATGGTAGCTCTAAGTGCTAAACACGCAAAATCCCTTTCATCCAAATAACCATTCGAATCTACATCTGAAAATAAAATAATTCTTTACTTAAGATTAAGTTTAAATGGTTATTTCATTAATTTTAAAGTATACAGGGTGAGTCACGGTAAGTGTTTTTGGTTGTACGATAACAAGGTATGTGGAGTAGTGAAGGACTGGTGACTTACATAACCTGCAAGAGTAGTCGGTAGAGATCAACTCAGGACGCGTTGGAGTATTGAAAAATATGTGAAAGCGATGAAATGGTTTATTAAAACTTTGTTACTTAGATTCAACATATGTTATGGCCTGTTCAGGAAATTTATGACTTACATTTTAAAATATGTAGCTATATATAAAACTCATTTCACATATATAAAATGATTATTAATATCTTAAATTAATTTCTCATAGGGGAAGGACGGGCGTAACGGCCAGTGCCATATTTTCTATATGCATATTATATAAAAAATATTTTCAACTAATACGAAAAGTAGGTGTGTTCCGCCTTTTAACAGATATACTTTTTATTGCATATATGATATATATTTTTGTTTCAGGAGCGATGGTTTACAAGTACAAGCGCAAGGGAGAAAGGCAATCGTGGAATTCAGGTAACATGCAAAAAGCAATAGAGGCAGTGAAGGGCGGCATGGCTGTCTTAACTGCTGCAACCACCTATAATGTTCCAAGGAATACTTTGAAGAGGAGAGTGTTGAACAAAAATATGCGTGCTACAGACAAAAAACAGGTATTTGGATGTTTTAAGTCTGTCTTTACTAGGGAACAAGAACAGGAAATCTACAACCATTTACTCATGTTGGAGGCGAGGTTTTTCGGTATGACTATTAAGGATCTGCGATGTTCAGCATTTGAACTTGCTGAGAAGAACAAACTTCCTCATAATTTTAATATAGAGACCAGGATTGCTGGAAAAGGGTGGATCGCTGGTTTCCGGGAACTCCATCCAAAGTTAACGTTAAGGTCGCCTGAGCCAACTTCTTCAGCAAAAGCAAGTGGTTTTAACAAGGTTGCTGTTAAGAAATTTTTTGACATCCAAAGATCCAAACACAATTACCCAGCCCATCGAAATTTCAATGTTGACGAGACTGGACTCACTAGAGTCCAGTCTAAAAGCTCAAAAGTTCTATCTTTAAGGGGTAGACGACAGGTCGGGTCTCTCACCTCAGCTGAAAGAGAGGTTTTGTCTTCTTTGGTAATGTGTATCTCAGCTGAATTAACGGATGGAGCTCCTCCTGGAACTGCAATTACTTGCCACCCTACTGGATGGATGCAGACACAGCTTTCTGTAGAATGGTTTAGTCATTTTCTAACGCATACTAAACCCACAGAAGACGATCCAATATTGTTGATATTAGATGGGCATTCCACCCATACTAAAAACAATGAGTTCATTCATACAGCTGTGATGTGCTTACCACTTCACTGCAGCCATAAACTATAGCCTTTGAACGTGTCTTTCATGGGGCCCCTGAACACTTTTTACGTGCAGGCAATCGAACGGTTTTTAAGGAACAACCGCGGGCAACGCAATTTCAGGTGAGTCGTCTTTTTGGGGAAGTTTACATGAAGGCTGCTGTTCCGCTCAATGCAGTAAATGGATTTAGGAAATGTGGCATTGAACCACTGAACGAAATCATTTTCTCAGAAGAAGAATTTGTTGCAGCAGAAGTACTTAATGGAAATACCACTTCCACCAGCTGCCATGGCATCAGCAGTAGATGCTATACAGCCACCACCCACCGACAGGACTGCCGTTCCTTTACTGCAAGCTGCATCGTCGAGCAGTAATACCCCCATCCTAAATAAAACGTATGATTCAACCGGGGCGATCATTTTCCGTCAGTCCTAAGGATATTGCCCTTGTGCCTCGTATATCAGAAGCAAAACGCAGGAACAATGGGCGGAAGAAAGGTTATGCAGGCGCTGTTGTCAGGAAGTCCTTATAAAAATGATCTGTTTGCCGAGAAAGCTGCTAAGGAAGCGAAAGAAAACGAAAAACGTATGAAACGGAAAATAGCTGAAGAAAAAAAGAAGGCTAAGAATATTCATAAAAATCTAAAGAAAACAGCTAAGAAACCCCGGGTCAATACTACTAAAAGAAACCCGTTTGAAGACTCAGATAATGACAACGATGCAGAATGTTTATATTGTTAAGAAAATTTTTCAGTTTCAACTTTCAACGAGTGTTGGATCAAGTGCCCAGAATGTGATTTGTGGGCCCATGAACTGTGTGCTAGTGTCGGGGAAGAGGACGATGGGTATTTATGCGAAAACTAGCTAAACTTGCTAAAAATCACTTTCCTTTTTTATAATTTTTTTTATAATTCGTATTTTTGGAAAAAAATATCTTTTGTATTCAACATGAAAAAATTATTTTTTTTTACTGTAAATAAGTTAGCATTTCCTTAAAATAAATTTTTCCTAATTAAAAACCCGGTTTCTCAATTTATTGACCACTTTTTGGCTATGTGGCCATTATGTCCTACCCCTGTGGGCATAATGGCCACTTGGATACTTTTTGGGAAATTGATTATTTAGGTCTTTCCCTATGTCCAATCACAACGAAAAATTTCTTACATGCACTAAGATGGTTAATGTGTATGTGTATATTCTATGATTTTGAAGTTTCCAGATCGATTGAAAAACTGTTAAAAAATTCAGAAAACCTTAACCTAGCCGTTATGCCCGTCTTTCCCCTATCAGACATAAAATATAATTATAACCCTATATACTGTTTACCATACTGTTATTTTTAGTTAAAAGTAAAATGTGTTTAAAAAAGTTTTAATGCGTGTTATTTAATAATATTTCAATGTACATATTATACATTGTATTTATTTTGATATGTGTCTTGGTATCTGTGGCGTCTGTAAAGTTTTGGAGGAAGTAAGTGAAATTAATAATATAACCTTAATCATACTAGCTTATTTAAGATTAAGGTTCACATCCTATTTATTAATATGTGAGGCTTTATGTGCTACACTTGAAATTAGTAAATAAGGAGTTTCTAGTAAATAGAAATGTATTTATGCTGTGAAATTGTTATCTGCCAAATTAATTGATTTAAAGTTTACAAATGCCGTGCTTCGCAGGGCACGTAAAGCCGTCGGTCCCGGTTATCATACGAACATCTTTGATAACCGTTAACCATATAGTCAAAGTTGTTTTCTCTGTTGGACAGGTTAGGTTAGTTTCCCGTCCGGTATACATGCAAAGAGGGTTCACAGAACCTACCCCGTTGTAGATAACATTAAGAAAAAGAAGAAGTTTACAAAATAAAATTGTAAGATACAGAAAATACTATTTATATATCCATATGAGATCCACTATTAGTTCGTTTTTATAGTAATACACACTAGAAAAATATTGGAATGTAGAAGAAAAAAGGTGTTAGTCTTTCAAAATGATTGTTTTCACTTATATATTAATCGACCTATGCCAAAAATATTTTGTCATAATTTAAAATAAGACTCTCAAATATTTAACAATAATTGATGGTCATACTGACAATTCTGCACATATTGGGCCATAATGCATACTGATACGTGAAAAAAATTCTGGGCTGAAATCATTGTAGTAACATTTTCACTCAAACTATGTTTCCCACAGAAATTGTATATATTATTTTCGCCAAAGAAATTATAAAGTACATATTATAAATAATATAGGTTCATTATGTGATCTATTCTATGATTTTAGTACAATTAGTAAACTAATGGAATGTTACATAATAACAACAATGTATAGAAACAGGAAAACATATAAAAATACTACAGACGGAAAATCCAATATTTCGTTATAACCGATGATTCACGGGAAAGTACGTGTCTACCACTCGAAAAATAGGCAACCCAAAGTACATATCACAAGCTACTTCGATATTTAAATTACTATTAGCCTTTTGACATGACTATTCTGATTTATAAACTAATTGACCAAGTCATAATTTAAAATGAGCACCTCAAATATTTAACAATATGTGATGGTTATACTGAATATTCAGCATATATTGGAAGCTCTGATCACAATGCAAAATGATTGATTGGAATTAAAGATGTGTTTATTCAAATGACATCACTTAAAAACCTCATTGATATAAAACACCTTTGCTCTTGAGAAAGGAATGGCCGTCCGCATACAGATAAATAAATAATGTACTATCTACTCGTTTTTAATTCGAACATGAAGAAAATTCTAGGTTCTAGGTTGTAATTTACTCAAATTCTGTTTCCCACTGCCATTGTATTTATTATTTTCGCAAAAAAAATTATAAAGCACATATTTTTAAATAATACATTTTCGCTATGTGATCTACGATTTTAGGGCGTTGGCGACGAGCTCGGGAACGGACGTGCTTTGGGTGCTCTCGGGGGAAATTGCTCTGCGAGACTTTCAAAAAAATATTTTGGGTGCAAACTATCTATCAAGTTCAAGTGCGTGTGCATGCGAACTTGGGGGGGGGGAGAAAGGAGAAATACCACCGGCTCTACCTGACGACCTGTCAAAGGTGAAAGATTAGCGATCGACAAAGTAAACAACAAGACGGAGGGAAACGCTATAAAAGCTAAGCGATTGAATGCTTGGGGAGCCTTTTGTAGTCTTTTGTAGTATTTGTAGTCTAATAGAATAAAAAAAATTGAAATAGGTTTAAAAATAGAAATTAAAACAGGGGAATTTTGTAGCGAGTGAATGTAAGACTGTACAAGCGGATAGGCATCTGGGGGCGCATTTTGAGTAAAAACGACGAGGGTGGGAAACAGGTAGAGACCTTTTTCAGGGACGGAAATAGAAGAAAGGGCCGGTATACAAGCCATCTTAACTAAAAACTGAAATTCTTGGTATAAGGCCATAAAAATTCAAATCTTGGATAATACTCCCGGCTGGTGCCAATTTGCAAGAAAAATATTTCTGGGTTGCAACAGGCAGTCAAGCGTAACTTAAATCAAGGGATTAATTCCTGATTGGAATAAAATAGTCGCGTTTAGTATATTTCTGACTGGCTGGAAAGCTGAAAGGGAGTCAACTTAGGATAATCTAACGAACGAGGTTAAAGCCTAAAATTAAGAATATCTCACATTTAATTGCAAAGTAGAGAAAATTAGGGACTTTTTGGATCCAGGAAATTGTAACTTCTAAAAGTAATAAACGAATTGTAAAATTTAATCTCATTTTTTTAAGGTCATTTAAGTTACTGCAATTTATATTAGTGCGGAAATTCGGGTAGGCCAATTAGAGACCGCAAATAGTCGCGTGTAGTATTAATTGGATGGGCTAAAAAGCTGAAAAGGGGTCAACATAAGATAATATAGCGAACGAGGATAAAGCAAAAATTTGGAATACTTCACGTTAAATGTAAAGTATAGTACATTCGCATTTGCTTAGTTAAGTTTAGGGTGCATGTTGCATGAATGTTTAGTATGTAAGGGACGCCCGCACCCCCCTGAAGTAATGAGAAAGCGGTTCCGGGGGGGAACGGTAGTATGAATGTGTAAGAGAAAAAAAGGTCTAGCTATTCGTAACTTCTAAAAGCACACAAACGATCTGAAACTTTAATCTCCTTAATCTCTTTTAATTTAAATTAATCTCCCTTAATTTAATTTAAAGCGTAGATCCGGGTAAACCAAATTAGAGACCGCAAAAGTCGCGTTCAGTATTATTTTGATTAGTTAAAATTTGAAAAGGGGTCAACATAAGATAAGTTAACAATCGAGGTTAAAGCAAAAAATTCAGAATATTTAGAATATTTCACATTTAACTGTAAAGTAGAGTATATTAGGGACATTTCAGGTCTAGGCATTTGTAACATCTAAAAGTAACAAACGATTGGTAAACTTTAATCTCATTTACTTTCAATTAACTTAATCTCCTTTAATTTAATTTAATTTAATTTAGTGCGCAGATCCGGGAAGACAAATCAGAGACCGCAAATAGCCGCGTTTAGTATTATTGTGATTAGGAAAAAAAAATTCTTTTTTTGACATTTACCTGTAAGTAGAGTATTTTATGGGTATTTTAGGTCAAACATTACGGGTGGCGGTCAAGAGGAACTGGTAATAAGAGAAACACGAAAGCCAACAGAATGGCACTTCGAAGGATAGACAAGAAATTACTCAAACTATTTCAACTAATCACAGTGGAAGAAAACACTTCGACGGCACAAGTAATTCTAGAAGGGAAAACAATAACGGAACGGCTCACCACATCAATAATCAAATACTGGGCACATATCCTAAGAAGACCTGCCGACCATCCTCTACAGCAAGCGTATGCCATGCAAACAGAAGAAAAGAAGATCGAAAGGTCATGCTACACGTGGAATACATCATTGGAGAGAGACATCCAAAACACCGGCATACCTAAACAGACATGGGAGAAATGGGCACGAAGAAAAGAGGATATCCGAAGAGAGGCACGAAGAATCTACGCACTAATGGAAGAATCCGATCAAGAATCGACTGAAGAAGAACAGGCTAACGGAGAAGAACAAGAAAAAAGAGAGTGAGGAAGGGGAAAACAAAGGAAAAGAAACGAAACATGTAGTCAGGGGGGAAAGAAAACGATGAATATCTAGCTGTCAACTGCAGAGGGGAAGGTTAGGGAAAAGCAGGAAATACAATCCAGAATCGAACTTCCAACTAAGTGGTAAAACAGTTGTAATCAGTGCGGTAAATATTAAGCAGTTAATTAGTCATTAGGAAACTAAGTTCGGAATAATCTGTTACCTTAAAATAATAGATAGCGAAGAAATACGAACAATGTAAAACTTTGGTATCAACCAAAGCTATTAAGTTCAAAGGCATAATCGCATAACGGACAGTTTAACTAAGTTTGGGAGTAAATATTAAGTAGTTTATTAGTTATTAGGAAACTAAGATAGGGGCAATCTGTAACCTTAGAACAATAGATAGATGTGAAATGAGAACAATGTGAAACTTTGATACCAAAGTTATTAGGCTCAAATGCATAATCGCATAACGGTCTCGTTTACGGACTCAAAACCCCATTGCTGCGTAGCTTACTAAGTACCTGGTGTTGCAGCAGCGGTGTCTTGCGGTATGCATTGCAGACATGATAACGTTGTGCAATACCCCACCCGATCCCACCCTATCCATTAAATTCCTACCCACCTACTGGCATGGGATGGGCCTGGCGTAATCCAGGAGTGACCCTCGAGTTAGCTCCATGTCAGATGATGATGATGATGATGATGCTATGTGATCTACGATTTTAGTACAATTAGTAAACTAATGGAAGTGAACATAATAACAATTTAAACAAACAGGGAAAATATAAAACTATTATAATAATGGAAAATCGAATAATTCGTTATACCGAGTGATTCATAGGAAAGTACCAACCTACCACTCCAAAACAGGCAACCCAAAGTACATATCACAAGGTACTTCGATATCTAACTTTGTATTAACCTTCTAAAATGAGTATTCTCAATTATTCTATTTTATATTATTCTAGTGTACCTACACAAAAATGTAGTCATGCTTAAAAAGGAACATTTAGCAATATGTGATCGTCACACTAAAAATTCAGCAGAGTGGAAAATTAGGCTATTTTTATACGAAAAAGTTCTAGGCTGATGTCAATCGCAGTTGCACTTTCACTCAACCTCTATCTTTCCCACGGACATTCTATTTATAATTTATACCGAAAAAAATATATAAACCATATATTATTAAAATAATATATATAGTCGTCATGGGATGTAGCATCTTTTTACGATTAGTAAACTAATGGAAGGTTACATAATAACCATAATAAGTACTACGAGTGGAAAATCCAATAATTCGTTATACCGAAGAATACCAGCTTAATTCCGAAAAGAGGCAACCCAAAATACACGTCACAGGGTACTACGATATCTATCAGAAGAAGACTGCTTGATATGTTTGGTATTTAATTCTATTTAACTGTTAAATAAAGTAAGTGTGAACGAAGACAAGAAAGTCTTATTTATAGACATCGATTTTAAAAACTTCAAGCATGTCAAACAGGCCTCTCTGATTCATACCACGGACAATACAAATTAAGATATCGCAGTATCTTGTGATATGTATATTGGGTTGCCCGTTTTTTAAAGGATAGGATCGTACTGTCCCTATATTTTATAAAATACTTAACTGATAATTTTAATTTCACAATACAAGATGTATTATGTAGTTTAGACCAAGCATTTCAACCTACGTTATTATATACTATATAAAAATTACGTTGGCGGTGTGTACTAATTAGCAGTGTAGAAATTGAACTAATTAATTTAAAATTTAGAAATTTATATTTAACATGCGTTCTCTCCTTACATTTCGCAGTATGTTTATTCACAATAATAAAATAGTGTGTTCCTACAAAGATTATTTCCAACCCACGTCAAATGCAGAAGTAAAATTAATAAAATAAAAATAACCCCACAGCAATGTAAGAAGATTAAAAATAACACCACTCAGTATAATGTAAACTTCAAATACGCTGAAAAGCAGCTGAAATATTTAAAAATAGCAAATTATATTAATGCACCAAGTGATATTACTGGCTGGATTCTTCTACTTGACATTTATTGTAACTGAAATACAATTGCGTGCATAAAATTAATAAGATAGATAATTACAGATGCCTTACTTCATTACACACAAACCGCGGAAGCCGAAAACTTCACAAAGATATTTGCATTTGAAATATTGGAAATTGTTCAGTGGATCATTCAGAAACAAATATCTCACTTACTATTAATTTTAAACACCTAATCGTATTATGAAAGATGGTCATCTGCTAGAGGTCAGCGCGTTAGGTCTGAGGTTCAATTCTCAGTACCGGAACATCAGATTTTTAACTGCCGTTTTCTTCGCAGGGCGATGGCAAACCAGCGAGGTATTCTGCCTAGTAAATCTTCTCTGGGGTGATTACACTTCCAATGGTTCGGAACCCACGTTAAGCTGTAGGTCCTCTATGTGTGGCGTGACATAGGCATAGGAGAGAAGGTCTCGTAAGATATAAAGCACTCGAAAAAAATTTGTATTCTAGTTTTTTTAAGAGAAAATATCCTGCAATCGAATTATCCTAAAAACATAAAGTGTTCCGTTTATCACGATTAAAAAATGATCGTTCCCTTAAACCAGAAATCGGCCATCTTGTTTTGTATACCCAAATTACGCCTACAACTGTCACTTTTACTTAAATACATTTTTTCTGTTGATCTAAAATTAATAATAAGCGAGATATTGCATTGGATTAATCGTATGGTTAGATGATAATTTCAAATGGGCGATACATTATAAGTAACCATCTTGTTTCGTATACCCAATATTCTTTTTGGATAAAACTGAATTACTTTAATTGTACTTTTTCTATAATTAATAATAACTGATCAAAACAATTTGCCCTGCCTTTGACTTCACAAAACCGATTAAAGTCATGATAACCACAGCGGGGCGACTGGAGATTGATGAACTTAAGATGAACCACGAATAAATGTTAATGAACAGATCTGGCACATAGATGGATCAAACACTCAAAATGGGACAGCGATTAGTATATTTGAAGCTGGGACTGGTAATGATGTAAGCATAAACCTGGGAAGCTATGCCACTGTATTCCAGGCAGACACTCTAGCGCTCCTTATTTGTGCTGAAATTATGATACAGAAGGCTTACACTAATGGGAGATTCTATATCATGTAAGACAGCCAAGCGGCACTCAAAACACGGTCAGCAAATGGATTCAAATCTAGGCCAGTCCTACAATGCCATAAAAACTTGGACAAAATAACATACTATGTTTGGTATGGGTACTAAAATACCAAGGAGAATATGGTAATGAACAAGCAGACAAACTAGCGAAAGCTAGAAGCGAAACGTAGTTCCTGGATCCAGAAGCAACGTGCAGAATAGCATACGCTACTGCTAGGGAACAAACCAGAACCTGGCTAAGAGAAACTCATCCCAAGGACGACTACCCTGGGTTGAGACACTCAAAGACCCTCAAGGTTCGTATAGAAAAGCGACAAAAGTACTCCTAAATTTAGGAAGAGAGAAAATAAAACAGCTGGTAAGCATCCTTACCGGACAAAGTCATCTAAAAAACATCTATCCTTGATAAAGCAAGCGGAGAAATCATCATTTACAGTTTGTGAAGAGAAAGAAGAGATACCCTTCACTGGATATGCTACTACGAAGGCCTGATGGGCCGCAGACAACGACTGTTCGGGGGACCAGAATTGGAACCCGATACGATCAAAGACGCTTCCATTAAAACAGTCCTGGGATTCTTCGGGGAATCAGGAGCCCCAATGTAAAACCGAGATCAAATACTGGTGATACAATAGGACTACGAAATGTGTCCCAAAAGTAATGAGAACGATTTCCAAAATAATCCTTTTAACTAAAAAACAGACAATTAGGCTCGATCGCCTTCAAAGTAAGTTCCCTGGAACTGATCGTAACAATTCCAACGACTCTGCCATTCTCCGTAGCAGTGCTGAAAGTCTTCATGAGAGAGGTTGTTCAAAGTCCTCGTCGTGGCTGACTAGACGTTTTCAACAGTACCAAAATTATGTTCTTTCAAGTTAGTTTTGATTGAAAAAGTGACACGGTGCAAGTCAGGGCTTTAGGGTGGGTGAGGAAGGATGGGGATGTTTTTCAGCGCCAAAAACTCTCTCGCAGCCAATGATGTGTGACTCGCTGCATTGTGGTGGTGGAGGATCTACGTTTTCGTAATGGCATGGCGCACTTGCAAAACCCTTCTCCTCAAACTCTCTAAGACCTGCAGGTAAAAATGACGTTCCTCTACATATTCATCAGTGACGAGAGTGAAAAATAAGGGTGCCGTTTTGGAACGTACTGACTCTCGAAAGGCGCGGGCTCACCTGAGGCCAGTCCGGCCATATATTTGAGATCCCCCGCAACAACCACATTCCCAACTTTCTTCAAGTAGTCCTCACGGGGAGTTTTAAAAAATCATTACTACTACTTGTGGGACGCACCTCATAAACCGCGGCACATGGGACAACTCGCTCTGAATTTAAAAACAGCATGTGTATAGGGTGTCCCATAACGTGGGGTCACTACAGAAAAGAAGTTGAAACTAAAGAGTGGTCATTTTCTCTAAATCGATTATTAAAGTACCTAGTTATGGCCTGTTTTAGTTAAATACTGAAGAAGCCGATACAATAAATTATATTATATTTGATACAAACTGTCTACGTTACTATGGAAATGATATGATTTACTTGTATATCAAACAGTAAAGGAAGTTGGTTTCTCTGCTAGCGCTTATTAACAGTGTTGGTAATGTTTACTTTTACAACGCGAGAGTACGCCTATATCCATTACATGTACGGTTTTTGTGATAGAAACTCAGTAGCAGCTGCTCGAGAATATGGGTTGAGATTGCCAAATCGGCGACTACCAGACCGATGAGTTTTCCAGCGAGTGCACAACCACCTGCGTGAACACGGAACTTTCCCGAAACCGTCGACTGAGCGTCCAGTACAAGTACTAGACAATGAGGGCAGCATACTGCGATAAACGGATAATAACCTCTGTTCGTCGGTATCTGCACAAGTTAGTGTACCACAAATGAGAGTTTGGAGAATATTATTACGTCATGGTTTATGTCCATTTCATATCCATTCTATTCAAGCCCTTTTACCTACAGATTTCGCTAGTCGTATGAAGTTTTGCCGCTGGATCATTAAAAATCGAAACCTACGTAATAGAATTTTATTCACTGGTAAGGGAAAACATTTACAAGGAATGGATTAATGAACAGAAAGAACAGTCACTCTTGGAATTTGGAGAATCCACACGAACTCATAGTTAAATTATCAACATAGGTTTTCAGTGAATGTCTGGTGGGGAATTATTGATAACATGCTCATTGGTCCATTCGTTTTTCAGAACCATTTAACCGCCGACAGATATTTATGATTTGGGAGGATTGTTAGATAATGTCCCTCTGGTGATGAGACATGGTATGTGGTACCAGCACGATGGTGCCTCTGCGCACTTTGCGTTACGTGTAACACAATTTTTGAATCAACGGTTTGAGGGCCGTGTAATTGGTAGAGGAGAACAGCACCCCTGGCCCCCAAAATCTCCGGATTTAACTTGTTTAGATTATTATTTTTGGGACCATATGAAAGATATGGTATACCAAACACCATCAGAAACTGTTGAAGATCTTAGGAGACGTATTTTTGAGACAGCAGAACTAATTCGGAATAACAATATGTTACGTAGGACAACCAGAACTCTCTTAAGAAGAGCCCGAATGGTCTCGAGAGCAACGGTGGCCATTTTGAACATTCTTTATAGTGAATTTGAACTAAGATAAAAATAAATATAAATACTGGCTTTTCTGAAATTGTAATTCTTTGTATTTTGAAAACGGTTTACTTTAGGGTATAACTTTATTAGAATTTTTAACTATATTGGGTTTAAAGATTGTGTACACGAAGTAGTAACCCCACGTCGTGGGACACCCTGTATAAAAATAAATTTTTTATAATGCACAAAGAAAATATGAACCAAAGTCTAAGTTTTTGCCCGAGTGTCTTTCCTCGATCCTAAAACAATTTCAGAACACGAAACAATAAACGCCACTTATTCGTTTTCATATCTAAAAATAATTTTATTACAATAATATTTGTGTATTGCTCAAATAAAACACATCTGATTAGCAGAGACGTATCCAAAGTGCTCATAAATGTTACTCAATATGTTTTTAGATTTCGGTTTTATTTTGGTGTGCAAAATTTTGCAAAATACGTCAGAGATGTAACTGTGTGAAATTGATTACGTTCGCAGTAAGCAGTGTCTATTTTTGCCGTTCAACAACTATATCCAGAATCTTTTTTTCTTGTTTTGGAGTAGGAAGGTGACTACAGTGCGATCGAAAATGATTGAATACGTTCCGCTCTGTGCGCAAATCTGTTGTTTAGCAATACTTACATCACCAGAGTGTGTTAGCGGTGCGTGCGCATCTTGCTTGTAACGGTTATTTTTAATGCTTTCACTTCGTACGTTCCATGTTTCTCTTTTTGTAATCCTAACATACAAATATGTTTTTTTCAAGACTAAGAAACCATAATCGGTCGCTTTATTAGGTAAGACAATCAAATTTTGTTTTGAATGAGGGTAATTTTAGGTTAACATAATGTTCATAATAGACCAGGGTAATTCCTTTCTTGCTTCAATCAGTTCCAGGAGCAATTCCCAACGAAGCAGTCCGTTGCAAAACTGAGTCAGTATTATTCAATAGTACCACAAAACAATCAGCATCTTTAAAGGAACGTCTAAGGACAGGACATCCGTGCTTTCCTTAAATGCTGTACGGGATATTCAACAGCAGATATAATATACAAGTACCAACAAATAATTGAGATGTTTATTTCGTCTAACAAGTAGTGATCATAACGTTGTTTATGTAACTGAGTTACTGAACATTTACACTGTGGATCTCGTGTGAGAAGGCCTGCAAAAAACGAACTGCACATGCACCCATAAAAAGGTTAGCCGTTCAAGAAGAAAAGGCGTTGATAATACTGTACATGGTTTAATGAAAACCTCAACAATCATGACATTTTAGATGTGACATTTGTCATGGTTTCGTCTTCTATAAATTCCCAAAACTAGCATAAGTGGTCAACCGAAAGTTCTTATACATATCAGGAGACCTCATTTCATCCCATAAAATAGGGATTTGGATTTCGATGTCGAGAAAAAGAATAATCGCGCCAATTGTTTTTAAGGAGAGCATCATCGTCAAAAATTACCAGCAACTATTTCGTACATCTTTCGTTCATCAACTCTACGACGATGAACCTCAGTTTGGGTGCATTCAGCAAGGTGGTGCAACAGCACAAACAAGTTGATCATTGAATCTCCTAAGGTAATTTTTTGGCAACAGAGTAACAAGCAGAGATCGTTAGCCACCACGATCGCCCGATTTAACATCTTTCAACTGCTTTGTGGTTGAACATCTTAAAAATCTTGTATATGCAAATCGTTTGCAGGTAGTTGAGGAGTTACAGGAAGCCATAGTGCATGCTGTGAATGAATAACATCAAAACAGTTGGTAGCCATTTTCGAACATATGAAGCGCAGGGTTAATGTTTGTTTAGAAAGGTTATTTCGGCACAGAAAACACGTCTTACTCCAACGGCGATTCAAAAGTGAATCATTCAATTATTTTATCGAATTTAAAAGCTTCCTTTAACTTAACTACCAATGAAATTACAAGGATTATGACAGATGGGAAAACTGTCAAGTTGTCAAACTTTATTTTTAAATACTCTTAATTTACACATCATACCGCGACTTCAGCTTTGCATCCAACATCTTGAGAGTTTTCCTCATCTTTTGGCATACCATTAACTACTAAACGCACAACAGATCATAATGAAACTTTTAGATAGTACTTTTGCCCAATTAGAATTTAAGCCACCCCATTATATCACAGCAATATATTATATATAAAGAACTCACGCAAATATATATATATATATATATATATATATATGGCAACATCGTTTCAGTCTAGTCACTGGTGACGCATTTCTGGTTTGCTTAACTTGAACGATCAAACACTGGAGAGAAAGTACCCTGTCACAATCCCTGAGAAGGAACAGTGGGAGCGGAACGAGGTACATCTCCCGTAATGATCCCTATTTCGCTACACGGACGGGTCGTGTATAGCTTATAGGAGTTTACCTAGAGAACCAGGGGGTACTCGCACTTGGGAAGTTTACCACGGTTTTCCAGGCTGGTGGTGGCTAAGAAGGAAGAGGTTATATAAGGAGTAGAGCAAGTGGTATACATCTACTGCGACAGCCAAACGGCGTTCAAAGTCATCTGCTCACCCAGGAGCCCTCGTCCAGGAATGCGGAGACACTCTTGGAGAACTCGCTGACTGTAAGAAGGAAAACTGCTCTGCGTACTGGGACACTGTGGAATCCCTGGCAACGAGAAGACAGATGAACTTGCCAAACTGGGAGCCGGGGAAATCTGCCTGGGACCACAACCTTTCCTAGGTTTTCCAAGGCAACAGGTTACGTCATCCCTAATGGAATGGGCATACGTGAGGCTGAAGGACGAATGGAGAAGATTGAGGGGATGTCGACAGGCAAAACTCTGTATAGCCGAAGCGATCTGGCTATTGGGTAAAACCCGACGGATACTTAATATATTGATACGAGTCCTCACAGGTCAATGTAAAATTAGAAAACACCTAAGACTCCTAGATGTAGAGGCCAACCCAGTATGTCACGCTTGTGGAGGGCGTCTTCCATTTTCTAGGAGAATGCGAGATGCGAATGCGCCTGACACATAAAATTTTCGGCGCAGCAATGCTTCACGATGCAAAGTTGAGCTCCATCGTATAGAAATGCAGGGGTTAGTAAAAGGGGTCCATAGGGGCCTACTTGGTGGGCATTTGCCCCCCCCTCCCCCCCATAATCTACTACTACTACTACTACTACTACCATCAAACACATTTTAAATTTCAATCAGATATCCAATTAATCTATATTTACCACCGAGGAAGGTTGGTAGAGCATTTACCTTTCATTCGGGAAGTCTTAGGTTCGAACCCCCGGGCCGTCTGTCCTGACTTAGGTTTTTCATTGGTCATAGAGGTAAATTCTGGGACAGTATCATCCACGAAATTCTATTATCCAATTTTCCTGGTCTTTCCTATCCTTACATTCCCATTACTGGCTGAAGAGGGACTTGGGATTTCAGTGCGCAACCTGACTGACCCCTATAGTGGCCCACCCCCTTGTGGGGAATGAACCGACGTTGATTTTCCTTATATTTACCACCTAAACTGTACGGGTAATTTGAAAAACACCCAACAGGTATGGGGACAATACAAAATAACAACTGTGGTGTTTGGCGCACATCTAGACATATGAATGGACTACATGTTAACAAAATTCTCCCTTCACAAACTCTTAGAGAATCCATGGAGACTGGCAACGAGGGGAATCACCACAGTTCGCGCACAAGTATGGGGACCAGAGCTTGAGTATATGGTGGCAAATCAAGATACAGTACCTCTATACCTCTGGGTCAAACCACCACAGTACTTCAAGCATCCATAGAAGAGAACATAAGAAGGTGTTATACGAACCATCCGTATTATGTCTGACAGCCAGGCAACATTGAAAACGCTGATTTCGAACCAAATCAAGTGAAATTTTGTCTAGAACTGATTTTGTAGCCTCCGATAAACTCTAACAAGGTCAAACGTGTGGGTGTTGTGCTACAGAGGCATAGAGGGAAATGAAAACGCAGATAAACTAGCAAAGCAAAGACAAAGCAAAACACTGGAGACTCCCTTCAATAAAGAAAAAGTAAAGTAATGATGGGCAACCATTCCCAAACGCCACAGTCCTGCAACTTGTAGGACTCAAATTGTAATAGTGACAGGACTCCTAACGGGACACTGGCACTTCAGACAATATCTTTATAACTCACACACATACACATATAAATAAAACGAAGACCCTATATGCAGACTATGTGGCGAAGAAGAAGAAACAGCCTCCCATGTAATATTGGATTACGAAACTCTAACTCACAGAAAATTCCAAATCTTTGAGGGCACCAATTGCAATCAGCCAGACAGCGCCTTGACAGCGATTAGTTACATAAGGGGATGAACAATAAGCCCAACAGTGCTAAGCAGCACAAACAACCCTCTCCGCTATAAATCTAACCCTATATTTTTAAATGGTATATTTGTTAACACAACAATTTGTTGAATAAATTCGGCATTCTTAAAAGATAGAAATTCTATACGGATGAAAGCGTCTATTATATTCTACCCATATTTGTGTCCTTCTATTATAAACAAGAACAAGTTGATTTTGTTTTTTTTTTATGGTTACTGATATTTGAAAATACCGCCAGATCTACATTTCATAATCTTACATGTGCAATAAACTTTTGAGTAATGAGGCGCAAGTGTTTAGTTTGAAGCAAAGGAAAGTCATCGACCGAAAAATCTTGGCAGCAGTATGCTAGAATATCTGGCAAATTATAATTGTACTGACGGATAGACAAGCTGTCTAGTTAAGAAGTCAACCTAAAATAATTCAATACCAAGTTTTGCAATACCAAGTTAAATCTGTAACACATTTATTAGACAATAAACGGTAATATAGCACGACTTAAATTTATGTACGTACCTTCAACTTAAATATTTGCGAGAATGTGCTCGAGTAAATAAGGAATTTAAACTTCATTACGTATGCACGAGTGAGTACATGTATTTTTAACATCGAACCTCTGAATCCAAAAAAACTTTTTTGTTTTTGTTTTGTCGGTCGTGGACTCCAAAGAAAAACATATTTCATCTGCTTTCAGCTAAAACAACATTTCTACTTCCTTACACCTATTGACCGAACAGATATAGCGCAATCTCCAGATTATTTTCTAATTGTAGATTGGATGATAATCATTTTAAATATTAAATCTATTAAGATTGAAAGAAGTTTAAAAATGGCATTCGAGCCTAAGAAGTAAGAGAAAGTATAAAAGAAGTAAATAAATAAGTTTCCACTATTGGTTTAAGAAGTTATTGAGTTGAACAGAAACGATGGTTAAAGTATGCGCAACCATGAGTAAATCGTTTGCCAGGTCTATATTAAATACATTTAACTACATAATCTGACAAGTACATTGGCATCTTCAGTAGGACCGAATGAACTTGGACTGCTTACAGTAACTTTGGTTAAGGAAAACCTTTGAAAATAAGTTGTTCACTATGTCAGCAATGATCTATTTAAGTGTACCAAATATTGTGGTACTAAAGGGTTTCCTCAAAATGATTAATAAATTCCACTATAATATCAAAGTATTTCATTAAAATTAAATCTCATTGTGGATTCCAAGGTTTCTGAAATCGCAAAATAGTTTATTTAAACATCCAACGGTTGGGACAAGTAAAATTTCTACTAATGATGGAAATAATAAGACAATTTTAAGTAAATAACAACTCTTTTTACAGTCTTCGATCTTGTATTAATTCCTAAGGTGATTGTGGGCTAGAAAGTCTGGGGTTCAATTCCCGGTATCAGAACATTGAATTTTTACCGGCCTTTCTTTCTCGCAAGGCAATGATAAACCAGTAAGGTATTCTATCCAATAAATCTTCTGTGGAGTACATGTGTTTACACTTCCGATGGTTCAGAGCTCACTTTAAGCTGTAGGTCCTCTATCTCTGTACTGCTTTAAACCACGCAACACAGAGAGAAGAGAAAATTGCTACGTTTCGTAAAAGACAAAGCACTGAAAGAAGATTACTTCCCAATACACAAAATTTCTCAAGGCTTTTGATAATTCAGTAAAACCGTAAATGTTAGTGTTTCTTAGAAGTATGTTCTCTTAACCCCTAAATATATACACATCACCGTCCCTAGCAACACCCTCCGCAATTTTGCTTCATAAATATTTTTACTTTTAAAGATCTCAGTTTTAAGGCACACTCTGTTGTGAAAATTCCTTTCTCAAAAGATATTCTTGTTAAGAGATCTACTTTGAAAAATAGCATCGTAGTTTTACTACAAAAATATTGTTGCTTCTAAAAATATCACTTTTAAAACACTCTCTGTTGCCCATCTCTATAGTTTTGACTCAAAAATATTGTTCCTTCTAAATATATCACTTTTAAAACACTCTCTGTTCCCCAGTTCCATATTTTTGAC